>VZTU01028279.1:0-19115 GCA_013400835.1 Zapornia atra
GTGGTGGAGACCCCATCCCTGGACATATACAAGGTCAGGTTTGATAGGGCTCTGAGTGACCTGATCCAGTGAAGATGTCCCTGCTGACTGCAGGGGAGTTGGACTAGATGAACTTTAAAGGTCCCTTCCAGCCTAACATATTCTGTAGTTCTAAATAGTACAGAAAATCTTTCCGATTTTTTGACGTGTGTCTATTCTGCACAAACTTCAGGTTAAAAACACCCAAATGTGGCAACTCTAAGAGACATGGCCACCCTCTCTTGATGAGATTCATGCCTTTCTTTAAAGCTCAGTGTGTGGATCCACCTGCCCTGCCCACTTGATTTTTTCACCTACCTTCTTACCATGGCAGAGGCGTCTCGTTCTCCATCTTTGAGTCACTGCAGGAAGGCAGCCATCCTGTCTGATGTCTTACTAACTGAAAACGTCTGGCACAAAATCACTTCTCAAAGTAGACTCTTGTAGCAAAAATAGACTGTGTATTCCCTCAAACACTGAGCCTAGGAAGACAGCTTCAAGTCCAGACATGTATGTGAAGCCTCTTTAAGCCCTGGTTTGGCTGTTTTTATTTTCTCAGTTGAAAAAGAACAAGGAATGGCTGCGCAGCTATGAGAGCTGCAGCTACGCTGGTATTGTCACCGATGTTCACTTCCAGTGATATTGATGGCCCAGCCTTCCTGTCAGTGACCATTATCAAATCAGATAAAGTCATGTGGTTAAAATGAAAAAATGGACCAATAAAAAAAAAAAGAAATTAAATATTGTTTTGTTTTCATAGCCTCAAGGTTTTTTCCCTAAAAAAAAATTATATTAATATAGTAGTTGGCAAGCATTTGTTTTGCAGCTTTTTATGTATCTTAAGATATATTTAGGGGTTAGTTCATTGTGCTTGTTCAGAGAATAATGAATTATATTCTATTTACTGGATATGGACTAATTATTTTTCTGTATTATGATGAAGCTGCATTTAGGTAAAAATGCAGTGTACAGCCTTTTATATTAAAATGTATTAATGTTCAGTATGCTGTTAAATATTGCTGTATAACAAAAGAAAGGGCTTATTGAAACACATTTTACATCTGTAACTCTAGGGTATGCCAAACAAAACAACTGTTATCAGCAGTTGCTGACTGAACTGACCTTTCCTGATTGCTGTGTCCTTCAGGATTTTAGAACAAAACTATCTTATCCTTTTGTGACTTTTTGGTTGTTGTTGTTGTTTAGAAAATGAAAGAGGAAAACAGCTTTCCTGCTTTTTTCAGTTTCCAGTTGACTGGCAGCTTTTAAATTAATAAGTTGTGGAACTTGATGAATTTTTTCTTTTTAGAACAAGCTGCAGTTAAAAGTTGGCACAGTGTGTCAAGGGACTCTGCTCTGTGCTGTTCCTTCAGATGTGTCTGTAAGCTTAGTGATTTCTATTTTCTCACTAGATACATATTGTTTGAAGTAATTTGATTTATTTTAGTAGATTATGATAGCGTTGCTATAAGGCTATCATAATTTGAAATTTAGATAGGTTTCTTTTTCAGAAGGAAACACACCTAAGTCTTGTTTAAATTAAGTTCTATTTAAACGTTAAAATTTTAAATCTTATTCACCCTGTTCTGAGGTTCAGCTGACTATCCGTAGCTCAGTTAAGGACCGTGGGTTTATCTATTTATTGCTTTCTCCTTACATGCCACTCTTTTCTCTGACTTAAGTAGATAAACCTCCATTTTCCTCTTGTGATGCTCACTGGTTCTCACCTTTGATGGAGTCCTGGCTAATCCTGGAAGCTGATGTTTCTACACCCTCTTATCTGAAGTGTCCTCTTTCCCTGTAGGGTTTGTGTAAAAGCCAATGGTTTTGAATCTTGGGGGTCTGAAAAGTGATGGTCATGGCATTTCCAGTTGCATCTGTGCGTAACATCCCAGACAGGTGGCCCAGAGGCACTGAGCACAGGCTCAGTTGGGCTCCTGGCATTCGGCATTGGCTGATCTCATGTAGGACAAGGACTGTCTCTCCATATGGTTGCTGGCACAGCAGAGCTGTCACAATTGCTACTGAAGTTGAGGTAGAGGACAGCAATGGCTGTTTGGCATCTTTCCTCTTTCAGAGTTGTTAGAAGAGTGTCAGTAGGAGAGGATGCCATGTCATGTTCCAGCTGGAGCAGAGGAAGTTCCATGTGAATGTAAGGAGAAAGTTTTTCACAGTGAGGGTGACGGAGCCCTGGGACAGGCTGCCCAGAGAGGCTGTGGAATCTCCTTCTCTGGAGACATTCAGAACCCACCTGGATGTGTTCCTGTGGGATTTAGTCTAGGTGATCCTCTTCTGGCAGGGGGTTTGGACTAGATGATATTTTGAGGTCCCGTCCAACTCCTAACATTCTGTGATTCTGTGAAAGATGTTAGGAATCCTTAAGGTGACAGGGCTTATGCTTTATATAGGCTAAAGGCATACTGCCTTTAGATACACTGTGCCTTATAGATGTACCATGTCCTTTAGTCATGGTGTCACAGCTCCTCTGTGTGCAGAAGTATGTGCCTGTGTAGTTAGAAATAATTGTAGTATTGGATCTGAATGGAAAAAGCTTTCCCAAATAGAGTATGGGGAAAAGTTACTCGCTCACTCTGGAAGAGAAACAGACAGACCCTCCATGGGGTGGGATAAGGACAGTTTACTGACAACATCACTGTGAAAGGGGTACAATAACAGCCCATGGCAAATTAAACTCATACCCGGTGATAACACAGAGTACCTTACCAACCCAATGATACTGCATTACTTGAGGACCCATGTGAGGACCAACCTGATACCCTAGCTGAACTTGGAGTGCCCTGGAGGCACCCTGGAGTGCCCCTTCCAGACCAGCCCCTTTCATGGGGAAGTGGTGTCAGGTGGTGTGGGAAACAGCCCTGGCTAACTCAGCTCACCTGGACTGGCTGCTTGGGGAGGGTAACTCTGGCCTGGCCAGAACCAGGGCACATGTAAATTTTGCATTCTGTGGTTGATGCAGGCAAGTGGAAGGCCTGCTTTTTGAACTGCTGATGTTATTTCACGCAAGTCTTTACAATACAGAATACACTGTGGGTCTTTATTACATGTTGCTAGCAGTTAAGTCTGCAGAAGAGAAAGAAGAATGCTTTATTATTTTTGTGTGTCAAGCTCTTTTCAGTAAATAATTACATGTGTGCTTATCTGCACATGACACATAGCATTTGGTATTCTCATAAATGGGCATATCCTCCAAGGTTAAAGTCATATTCATAGAGCTGTTGCAAACCCATTTTATTTAATTTTAAAAATTACTTACTTTAAAAAGTTTTTTTAGAAAAATGCTTGTGCCAGCAAGGCTTCTGCAATTCATTACTGAAATCTTTGACTTACAACTCCCCCTTTGTCAGACAGTTTTGATTATGCATGTCATCTTGCAGTGTTCTTGGTTATTCTGCTTCATTTTGCTGATGTTAGAATCATAGAATGGTTTGGGTTGGAAGGGACCTCAAAGCCGATCCAGTTCCAACCCCCCTGCCATGGGCAGGGACACCCTCCACTCCATCAGGTTGCCCAAAGCTCCATCCAGCCTGGCCTTCAGCACTGCCAGGGAGGGGGCAGCCTCAGCTTCTCTGGGCAGCCTGTGCCAGGGCCTCACCACCCTCACAGGAAATAATTCCTTCACAATACCTGTTCTAAATCTGCCCTCTGAGTTTAAAGCCGTTACCCCTTGTGCTATCACTACACTCCCTGATAAACTGTCCCTCTCCAGCCGGCCCATTTCAGGTACTGGAAAGCTGCAATTACATAGGAGCCTGGAGCCTACTCCAGGCTGAAAAATCACAGTTCTCAGCCTGTCTCATAGAAGAGGTGCTCCAGCCCTCTGATCATCTTTTCCTCCTAACATCTAATCTAAACCTCTTTCAGCTTGAGGCCATTGCCCGTTGTCCTACCAATACACTCCCTGGTGAACAGTCCCTCTCCCAGTTTCCATGGCATACCTCTTTCAATATTGGTATGCCTTAATTAGGTTTCCCCAGAGCCTTCTCTTCTCCAAGCTAAACAAACCCAGCTCTCTCAGCCTGTCTTCACAGGAGAGGTGCTCCAGGCCCCCTCCCATCATCTTTGTGGCCCTGTTGAGAGTCATCTTTGAAGCCTGTTGGTTTTGTGCAACTAGCAGGCTCCTGGCCAATGAATTATTGACTACATTGATGTTTACCACAGCTATATAACAATCCCTGGGGTATGTTCCTATGAAGTTGGCAAAGCCATTTTGAGGTCTGTGATGATTTTTCTCTTTGTTTTGAATAGAATCTATTTTTCCTGTAGCCATGACTTTGGGACTATTTTTTTTACTTGGCCATCTTTCTTAAACTTTAAAGAAATGTAAGAATAAAGACACACTTTGGTGCTTACAAAATATAGTCCTGGCTTTAACAGAGTGGAACTTCTAGTATTTCATCCACAGCAATGTTGCTGCAGGATACATCAATTCTGAAATTTACAAATCACCATAGAAATATTTTAAAATTTGCATCTATTTTAAATTCTGCTCCTAGTGGTGCTGAGTGCTTGAAACTATTTCTTTAGGTTTTCTGGTTTTACTGCTTTGAGAGCAAAAAGCCTGCACACCTGGCAATTCAAGCACTAATTGATTCTCTTTGTAATTGCTTAGTTTCTTGTTGGTACAGGTCTTGCTACAGCTGTTTTTTAAGACTCATCCCTCATTTCTCTTTTCATCCCATGTATCTTTTTCATTTTGTCTCCAGTTTGCACTGTCATAGCCTCAAAGTTTGTACAACTGCTTCCTGAGACTGACTGAAAATGATGTTTAAGATGGGTTCTGGTAGAAACTGAACACAAAGCTTTTTTTTTTTTAAAAAAAAACCCAAACCCATGATGTTTTTCTCTTTTAGATTACTGTAAAATTTTATTTTGTAGCAAAACCGAGTAGTTTTTGAGGAACAGATCATAATGCAGGGCAGAACCCCTTCTGCCTTTATCCCACGGATAGTTCTTGTCCCAAACACTGACTTTGTGCACACCTGTATTGTCCAAACCTGTGGAAGGAGGAGATGGTCTGAAAGCTGCTGGTGTGCCCGTTCTAGGGATACAGCACTTGCCTCCCACCTGGAGCCCTTCTGAGATACAGGTTTGCATGGAGAGATGAAATACCAGCAGCTCCTCAGATAAACTTGAAAACCTAAAGCAAAACAGGTACCCTAAATAACTGCAATAATAGTAACATCCACCTTTTGTTCAGGAAAATAGTAGCTAGAACTATTTGTCCGGTAAGTAGGAAAATTGGGCCCTAGGCACTCATCAGTTGAAAGGGATCCAAAGTCTCTCGTTTTCTACAGTCAGATCTCCTTGCTAGTCAAAGGAATAGTCTGGGTTGCCACATATTCTGCCCTTCATGGTGGAGTAGGGGTGCTTTACAGAATAGGGTTGTTACAGACAAGCTGATGAAGCATGAGCAGACAGTGAGGTGATTTGAAATCAGGCAGGATAAATGGTCCCAGAGGTACTGATTTGTGGCAGAAAGCCTCCTTGNCTGATTTGTGGCAGAAATCCTCCTTGGAAGCTAGTGGCTAGTGGTGTACTCTGGGGGATCAATACTGGGTCCAGTTCTGTTTTACATCTTCATTAATGATCTGGATGATGGGTCAGTGCATACTCTCAGCAAGGTTGCTTATGACACAAGACGGGGAGGAGTGGCTGATATGCTGAGGGTTGTGCTGTCATCCAGAGGGACCTCAGCAAGCTGGAGAAATGGGCTGCCAGGAACTTCATGACATTCAGCAATGAGAAGTGCTAAATCCTGCACCTGCTGAGGAACACCCTCAGACATCAGTCGAGATGGCACTGCCCAGCTGGTGGGCAACTTTGCAGAAAAGGTCCTGGGGGTCCTAGTAGAGATTGGGTAGAGCATGAGCCAACAATGTGCCCTTGTAGCGAAGAAAGTTAGTAGTATGCTGGGCCAGTCAGTCAGAGGAGGTGATCATTTCCCTCTGCTCAGCACTAGTGAGGCCACACTTGGAGGATTGTGCCCAGTTCTGGACTCCCCACTACAAGAGAGATACAGACATGCTGGAAAGAGTCCAATGAATGCACACAATGATGATTAAGGACTGGAGCCCCTGTTGTATGGGACAAGGCTCAGCGAGCTGGGACTATTCAGCCTGGAAAAGAGAAAGCTTGGGGGACATCTCATCAATACCTGAAGGAAAGATGCAAAGAAGACAGAGCCAGGCTTTTTTCAGCAGTACCCAGTGGTAGAGCAAGAGGTGGTGAATAGAAACGGAATCACAGGAGGTTCCTTCTGAACATCAGGACATACTTTTTCACTGTGGGGGTGACTGAGGACTGGAGCAGGTGGTCCAGAGAGATTGTGGACTTTCCATCCTTGGAGATCTCCAAAAGCCATCTGATCATGCTCCTAGGCAACTGGTTCTGCGTGGCTAGTGGTTGGATCAGGTCCCTTCCAATCTCAACCACTCTGTGATTCTGTGAATGACAACAGCAGTGCTGAAGCCCTAGATTCAGCTGAAAGAAATAATGGTATTTTTTTGGTGTCCTCCTTCTTACCTCAGAGTTTTGGGTCTTTTGGCTGCATAGCATTTCAGCTTCAAAGAACAAGCTAAAGAGAGATGCCTTCCCTTGCCTTTGTAGAATGTCCTCAAGCGTGCTGCCTGGGACACCTAGCTGGGATAAAACTAACAAGAATTCACCCTGTCATGTGTGGGTGATGACCTGCCTGATTCCTGAACAATTATTTTATTAGGTGGTGATGTGCAAGACAGGTAGCTCATTCCTTCTCCTGCAACAGACTTACTCTTTCTTACTCTTATTCTTTCTTTTTGAAAGAATTCACTCTCAGAAGATGTCTAGGCAAGCCAGATTTCAATTGGATGTAGATACATTTCCTACCAGTTATTTAAAACAATCCTTGGAAGGTATATTTCTTAGGTGGATTGGATTGCCCTCAGAAGGATTACAGGTGCACTTACCCCTTCTTTAAAGGAAATGCTTACACTTAGGAAAACTGCATCAAATTTCTCCTGTCGTGCAGGAAAGTAACTTAACGCAAGTGAGAAGCTGAATAGCATCACTAACTCTATACAAATCTAGTTCCATGTGAATGTAAGGAGAAAGTTTTTCACTGTGAGGGTGAAAGAGCACTGGGCCAGGCTGCCCAGAGAGATTGTGGAGTCTCCTTCTCTGGAGACATTCAAAACCTGCCTGGATGTGTTCTTGTGTGAACTAAACTAGGTAATCCTGTTTTGGCAGAGGGGTTAGAGTAGATGATCTTTCAAGGTCCCTTCCAACTCCTAATGTTCTGTGATTATGTGAAATGTTTACAGAGTATTACAGGGGATCTTTACTCAAACTATATTTTTATTTCATGACAGCATTTCCTGCCCATAGTTACTGAAATGTTCAACTGTTTGATTTGGATGTTCGTCCTGTTCTGCAGCTCCATAGCAGGTATGTGTCTTGATTTTTAGCACCTGCCTTGCTGTAAGAAAGTTTTCCAAAAGGTGACCTTCTCCAAATCATATTGTGAAGAGTTTTGAAAATGAAAAATATATTTAAAAAATATTAGTAAGTGATTGACTAAGCATTGTACAGTATAGGGAGAAAAATCAATTTATGGCACTCCTACTGTCCTCTTGTGGAATGTTAATTGTAGTCATGATAGCCTGGGTTTGTTTTCTTTTGTATTAAAAGTATTTTTTTTTAAAGTAGGGAACCTGCTTCTGGCAGTTATGTCATGGTTCAATTCTTTTTCGGTTATATAGTCTGGTAACTTTGGAGATCTACTGATGGAACAAATTATGGAATACATGAACACTTAAAATGCAGTTATGGTCTGCTGCTTTTAAACTGGTTTATGTCAAATATTACCTATTCAGAGATTCATTCAATGACTACTAATGTTCTCATTCCTCATTTTAAAAGTCACCTAACAATGTTTGACTGATGATTTTCTTTTTAATTCCTTCCTCGCCCCCAACATGTGGTAGCTCCACATTTAGTTTAAGCTGGCAGAGGTAACTGCTGAATTTGGAAAATTTGGAAGAGCAGGTGGTTCTGCATTCTCCCATCTGCTGGAGTATGTGTGGCCAGTTCTGAAGTCGTGTGGAATCTGGTCTGGATGGAGAACAAGCTGGTTTTTGCCAAGCTTTTATTTTTCATCTGTGTCAGATTCCTTTTGGTTCAGGTAGTTGCCTACAACTGATAAACAGTAAAATGTGTGCAGTAGAGTGTGAAATAGCCATTAGTATGACTTTGAGACATAAAGCACTTAATTTTGCCCTGTACTTGGCATTGGTGAGGCCACACTTCAGGTGCTGTGTCCAGTTCTGGGCTCCTCACCATAAGGACATTGAGATCCTCAAGCGAGGCCAGAGAAGGGCAACCAGGCTGGTGAAGGGGCTGGAGGGCAAATCATATGAGCAGCGGCTGAGGGAGCTGGGAATGTTTAGCCTGGAGAAGAGGAGGCTGAGGGGAGACCTTATCACCACCTACAGTTAGCTGAAAGGAGGTTGTAGAGAGTTGGGCGATGGTCTCTTCAGGCAGGTGACAGGAGATAGGACAAGGGGAAATGGCACAAAGCTGTGCCAGGGCAGGTTCAGATTAGATGTTAGAAAAAAATTTTTTACTGAAAGGGTTGTTGGGGCCTGGAACAGGCTGCCCAGGGAGGGGGTTGAGTCACCATCCCTGGCTGTGTTTAAAAAAAGGGTAGATGAAGTACTTAGGATATGGTTTAGCATAGGATGGGAACAGTTGGACTTAATGATCTTAAAAGGTCTTTTCCAACCTTGTGATTCTGAGATTCTGTGATTCTGTAATTTGAAACAAAAAGGACACAAAAAGAAACATAGAAAGCAATTTATAGTTATTACACCCAAAAAAAAGGGAGAGAATAGCCAGAAAACAGGGAAGAAAATTTAATGTGTGATTCCTTGTCATCCCTACATTCTAGCAAAGAAATTATGTCGAGAAAATCTGGGGGTTCTTTGGTTTTATTTAACAGATTTATTTATGAGATTTGGCTTCAAGATATAGGTAGTGGCAAAAAATTAAACAGCTAGCTCCCTGCACAGCTCTAATGGGTGATACCTGCACCATTTCATAGTTGATTAATTAATTTCCTTTTGCATGCATTCTGTACACAGTTCCTGCACTCTATCTGGAAATATAAATTCTGTGAGGGTAAAAGTACTAATGAGACATCAAAATACATTGCAGCTTAGTTGCAAATGTTAAACTTACTGGTTTGATGTATTTTCTGATACAGTAATTAGTAATGGTAACCTCTTAATGGTATGCACACCTTTTACATATAGGAATGCTTTTTAAAAACAGATTTAAGAGATGAGTCTCTTTTCTTCATCATCAGCTATTGAAAGACAACTGAGTTGAAATTTCTCAATTGTTTCTGGGAGGGTATAGGAACATCATTCTGATATAACACTTCTGTTAATATAGTAATTAACATGTACTGAGTTTCTAACCAGCAATATCTGATCTGAGTGACAAAGCGTTTATTCCAACCAATGTTCTGTAGACAACCAAATGTTACCTTTTCCCACTTGTATTTTAAAAGGATTTGGGTTATATAATAACTTTGATTTTGTTTTTAGATGAAAACGCTATCAGAGATGCTGACATCTTTCCTTCATCTCCTGAAATTGAAAGAGGATCCACCCTGAAACTCTTTTGTGTTCTTGGAAAACACTACACGCCTCACAGAAATGCAAGCCACATCATCTGGAAATTGAATCATGAATTGATTTCTCAGGAAAACTATAACATTGTGAATGAGACTGTATCTAGTGTAACCATTCGCAATTTCACTTACAGCAAAGCTCATGTGAAATGTTTCACTAGGTACTTGGGCAAGGAGCAACTTCTGGTTCACACTGAAGTTAAATCTGGTTGTAAGTAGAAACGTGGAAAAATTAGTTACAACAGTTTTAGTAAAAAAAAATTCCTTTTCAACTTTTTTTCCTTTTCCCTGAAACAATGCATGAAATTGGAGGCATTCCTTACTGACCCTGCCTTTTGGCTAGCTGAAGGGAGTGGGGGTTTCCTGTTGAGTTCACAGGGTGATAGGTCTGTCCTATTAGATATGTCTTCTGCCTAGCCCAGCCAGCTTTAGCTTTCTCCAGGGGATAATTCCACTCTAATCTTCTGTCCCAAAGATATTTTAATTACAGTCTTTTATGGAGAAGGTTATGGGATTAAAAAAAGGAAAAAGTTCTTCGCTATAAGGGTGGTGGATCAGTGGAACAGGTTGCCCAGGGACGTAGTGGAGGCCCCATCCCTGGAGATATTCAAGGTCAGGCTTGATGGGGCTCTGAGCGACCTGATCTAGAGGTCAGTCAAGAAGACCTGATCTGCCAGTCAAGAGGAAAGAGTCCAAGGACCACGAGAAGGAAAATGTGAGGCGGATAAAGGAGATTCAGAAGAAGTGCACCTGATCAGGTCAGAGCGACCTCATCTAGAGTAAGCAGATGTCCCTGCTTACTTCAGGGGGGTGGGGCTGGGCTGGATGACCTCCAACGGCCCCTTCCAACCTTACACATTCTATGATTCTATGATAAATATGTGTACAAATTATCTTAATTTATTGAACATATTAAATTCAGATTATACTAGCTAGGGTTGGCATACCATTCTAGTAAAGGAGTGATAAATGCAGAAAAACATATATCTGGGATAAAAAGCAGCAGCAGGTGCAGTTCCTGTATGCAAAATTTAGTGTGTGATGAGCCTGGCAATAAAAGATGTTTTCAGTGTTATGTTAGGTAGGGTGGAGAACCACTATTTTTGAGATAGGGCTTTTTCAAACAGTTTATTTCACTGGATGTTCTCTTCCTTTCAACTTCAATGTCTTCTATTGAGTGAAAAAGGCTGGCTTCAACAGTGAAGACATTGAGGGTGCTACATTTTTATAGATGACTTCAGACTGTAGAGATCATAGAGGACTGTTTACTTTGTGTTATTCTTTTTGTAAGATAAAGAGAATCTAGAATTAGTGATCCCTTCAAGGTCATATTAATGTGTTTCCTGGGAAGTTGTCTTCTGCTCTCTGAGGCTGTGCAGGCTCCTTTGATTAGGGGTTTTAGAAGAGCATGTGGTTAAGGCATTCTGGGAGGGAAACAAAAGGGTTTTTATCTTTCACAGAATGCTTCTTCCTGAACTTTTGTGCTCTTTCTTTGTTTTCCTCTTACTCTCCGGACTGGGCTTGAGCTACAGATGTTGCAGGGGATACACTTAGAGGTTCAGGACGATGTAGCTACTGGTTTGGTATAGTTCATGAGCTACTGCAAAAATAGCTCCAGGCCCACGTGGTCCAGTATTTCTAAGAAGTAGTTGGAGAAAATCTCCCTGTGTCCCCAGGGGAAGAATAGATGGTTTTGGTTTCGTGAAGAGTTTTGAGGGCTGTAAGAAATTACAAAATGAAGGCCTATGCAAGACACTTAGTGAAGTTTGCCATTATCTGCTTTTGACCAACAAATTCAGTTGTACATTACTTTTTACTGGATTTTTTTTTTTTTTTAATTAACCTTTTCATTGTAGTTCCACCAGACACACCAGGAAATATTTCCTGCTTTTATTACTTTGAAACTGAACTTAACTGCACTTGGACTTCAGGAAGCGAAACGAATCTTAAAACAATCTATACTCTTTACCGAACAGTGTAAGTAAAGGATGCTTTGGGAACTGGGTTGCTGCTGGGTGAGACCACTAGCTCCTTTCATTTCATATCCTGACTTCTTTACAAGAAAACTTGGTAACATGGACTTCACAGTCATGGCATTCCCACAGTAAATTTAAATTTTGGTTGGTAATAGTTGAAAAAAGTTACAATTTTTTTAGTGCGCAGTATAAAGGAAATGATCACTCTCAAAACAATGTTCAGTAGACAGATGTTTGTATCAGAATCGATATTCACTTGTTTCCTTGAAGTTACATTACTGATTAGATCAAAAGCTGAGCAAGCCCAGGTACAAACAGAGAATGGAGGCACTTTGTGGGAGTGCTATCCAGAACCTTCCCGTGATATTAACTAGCGATCCTTGTTTTGGATTGGTAAAAAAGTTTACTTCCACCTCTACTTCAAAAAATTCCCAGTTAAAACTATTACATCCCCTGTCACAACCATAACACCAGTAGGGTTTTAACCTAGGGACCTTTGGAATCATGAGGTTTCAGTCAAAGAATCGAGAGTTTGTTGCACTTTTTGGATTGCTAGCAGCTGTTGATTTGTAGTTACAAATACAGATAATGTAGTCTCATGCTTTTTAGTGGTTCTATGACCCCATTACAGAAGCATAGCTACTCAATTCTTTCAGTTTCCATTAAATTTTAAATATTGCTTAGGAGCTTACTTTTTCATAAGTTACTGTGAAAATGGTGAAACCAGTGTTCTTCCAAGGCAGATCTCAGCTACAGTTTTGAAGGTGGTAGCACAGACTTTGTCCAAAATATGCTCATCAATCTGTTTTTCATAATAGTGCTGCCTGTAGTGCTCTTTTTCTGCCCAATCAAGACTCTCAGTAATAATTTTGTTAAGAGTTTTCTAAGATGTCCAAAATTGTTCTTGAGACCTGGACGGAGTTCAGACTCCAAAGGAGACCTTATCTTACTCTTAAGTTGTGTTAGCATAATTTATAAAAAATGGTAGGGCAGGAAAAAAAAATATTTTTACCTCCATTTTAGGCTTGGCACTCTAGGTTTCTACCTTCATTAGGTGGAGCTTTCTTAGTCTTTCCTACTGTTCCTACATTTTTATAACTTACATGAGTTTGTGAAACCATAAACTAAGACAGGTATTGAAAGCAAGTTTCAATATTGTTCCTTCCTGTACCAGGACAAATTCTTCTTTAACCACGCAGTGAATTGGATTGCAGAACTATTCCCAGTAAAATCTAGCCGTTAATTTTAATTCAGATAACTCCCAGACTGAGTTTACCATATCACTACAAAACCACTGACTGGTACAAGGGAGGAGGGTGCCATTTCAACTACCTCGTAATATCTTGGCACTGGCACAGTTTGGCTTTTTTATTTTTTCCATACTTAAAAGACAAATAAAAGCTTGTTCCATGTGGCCTCTATTACTAGCTATATCTGTCTGTATGGTCAGAGGAGCTCTTGTGTGGAGCTACACGATTTCGCTTCTCCCTTGAGCATTTGATCTAAAATAATTACAGGTGTGGATACACCACTGAGGCATTTTTACTCTTCATTACTGCTCTTGGAAAGCTATCCTACTAATTGCAAATTAAACTATGTGAGTCTGTGTAGGCTATTGATATGTGGTTGCAGGAGCAGTCCAATTAGGGAAGAGTATTTGTGCAAACTTATCACGTAAGGCGATCTTCACTGGTAAAAATGTCCTGCAACCTCTAAAACATATAAACAATAATTAAATAGTAACTCAAGAATCTGTTTGTGTTATTCTAAGGAAATCATCTGATTTCTGTATCCTTCTTCTTTCTCTTTTAGAATGAATCATCCAAATACAGTGGACTCCTGCCAAAATGAAACAGAGTCATGTTCATTTTACTATCCAAATGCTCCATACATTAGCTCTTTTTGTTTTCAGGTGAAAGCTAAAAATGTTTTGGGTGAAGCATCATCAGATTGTGTTCCTATGCCTTTGGAAAAAATAGGTAATAAAAAAAAAAGAGTTAAATAAATATAAAGTAGTGTATGTTGAGCTGACTGCTCTCTCCTCAATTCTTTCTCCCTCCCTATAGCATACAGGTTTGGGAATTCTGAAACAGTGTAATCAAATGTGAGTTTACACTGAAGAAAATAAACATTTTTTTCCAGTACGACAGTATTGAAACTATTATTTGGGTTTAATTTGGATTTTAAATGGTTTCAGTTTGGAAGTGCCACCTAGTTCTAATTGATAGATAAAACTGTGAAGTCTCTGAAATTAAATGTAGGGTTTAATAAAATATTTCATTCTTCCCAATTGTTTTAAATCAAAATTTATATGCTTACAATTTAGTTGAAGTAAGTCTCTCATTATGTTTTAATTGGTGGCCTTTCTATGTAAAATACTTTTAACTGGTTGGTGGTACAGTAGGAATTTCTTAGTCTCACCAAGAGGTAGTGAAAAACCATTTTTTTCTCACTGTGAAACCTGTTATTTGCAACAATTTTTTTAAAAGCTAATAGCTGACATACCTATTATAAATGACAAAGTTTTTAATTATTAACATGTAAAAGCCTTATGCTGAAACTTTTTGTCAAACTAAGTGGTACTTGGATGGTACTTTTGTATTTTTTGTATTTTGGTCAGTGCAGTATCTGGCTTTATTATTTAACCTGGTGAAATGATGATATTCACCAGGTTTTCCCTTCATTTATTCTGCTGTTCTCATTTCTGGTTAGGAATGTTAAAAAAATTTCTGCTGTGGCTTAGCTCTAGACAGGAACAGCAATTAAAATTTTTTCTACATCCTTTTCCTCTGTGCAGTGCTGAATTTTCCTCTGTTCATTTTGGTGTGCTTAATCAACTTGGTGTGTGTTTTTGCTCCTACAGCTCTCCAACCATATGGTCCTTTACTCCCTGTGTTCAGACCTGTGGATCCTCATTGCTTTCCACATCCTCTTTTCTCAGTGCTAAGCCATTCTTTTCTGATCATCTCCTTCCAACTTTGCTTCCCCTAAAATCCTTTTTTACTGAATTCTTACCTCTTCTGCACTTGAGATTTGACTTTGGCATCCCAGCTCCACTTAGTTTCTTTTCCCCACTGTTGTTTCTGAGTAATATTCTTCAGTGCTGACAAAGATGAAAGAAATCTGCACATCTGTTTGACAGCAGTTTTTTCAGCATTTTAAATCAGTTGTGTGCAATTTCCTTACAGATGACTTACCATATGTATAGTTACATCTATGAAATAAACCATCCTATGAATACTCTGAAAGGATGTATGTTATTGGAGCAATAATTAAGTTCCTTGGCACATACATAGATGGAGCAATTCAGAACTTTTAAAAAAAGCATTTTCCCCTGTTAATGTTTTTGTTTCTCCATCCTAGAGAAATTTGAACCTCCTGAAATACTTTCAGTTAAAAAAATCACTGGTATAAAGCAGTTGCTTACAGTAACCTGGAAAATGCCTGAGAAGATTATCCCTTCACAACGTTTAACTTGCCAGGTTCAATACAAAAACTTGTATTCAAACTCTTCGGTAAGCTACATAAATTTTGTTAATAATGCTAGCTCATTTGTGACTTATTTCTTAATGTTATAAAAGCCTAAATAGAAAAGTGTTTGGAAATAATGATTAAAACATTATTTTAGTGGGGCATAATTAGGCATGTGTGGTCATTGTTTTGTTGTCTGAGTTTAACTTTTCTTTTGGTCCATGTCTGGGACACACTATAGTTCTGTATATTTTTCTGTGGAAGGTTAAGGGATGAGTTAGGATAAGGGGTTACATGCACAGCAATGTATATTTTATTTTCCTGTCCCATTCTGGTGATGAAATCTACATTTACTCCCAACCACAATAGTTAAATCCAATTAAGGTGGATTATTGATACATTAATTTTCAAGTGAATTAAAGTATAAGTCTTGCAAGATGGAAAATAAGGGAAGCTATTTTTCTATGTTTCTGAGTGTCTTTCTGCCACTTAATGAAACTGTTAGAGAAAAACAGCATTTAGTGATTTGCTTGTTTCCGATCGGCTATTCCAGTGCTCCACAGAAGTGATTCTGTTTGTAGTCTTGCTGTTCCCTCTTCTGAATTTAAGAATGGGCAAGGTTCCTTGGCTTGTATTTTTAAGTTCACTAAACTGAGATGTCTGCCTTGCTATTACACACATTAAATATGTAATTCTGGGAGAGAATTTCTCATACTTTTGTCTTCCTTCACCACTTAAAGGCTCCATCTTGATTTTTTTTTTCTTGGTACCAGGATTTTGTGTGTTTTTATTAGTCTTTTCATTTTAATCATATGCTGATAATCCTCATGATGGCCCACACCCCCTCTGTTACATGGCGAAGCGCTAGAAGACCCTGTAACTCAGAAAAGAAAAACAAGAAAAGAACAAGCTCCCAGCTGGCTTACAAAGCTGTAGGTGATCATTGCTTTCTCAGGGATCACTGACCTTAGCAATTCCCAGGTGCTTCCCACTGGTGGGAACTGGGGCCATCTAGCATGGGCTCTGCCAGCACAGTGGCTCTTGCATTGCGTGTGAGCTGTCACAGCTCAAGTCACTAGTTTTGGCTCAAGCTTTTCAAACCCTGGAGTTTCACAGGAAGAATGAGGATGCTACACAGGCAAATGAAATACGAAACAAGTAACTTGGAGTTTCAGAGGAGTGAAGTGGGAAAACTGCATCCTTTTTCCTTTTAAAAAACTGAGTTGTGTATCTGCATGCCATTTATAGCAAATAATTTTTGTTCATGTCCCTACTTTCAGAGTTTTGTCACCGTGCCGCTGAGTTCGGCAGAGAAGACAGGGTCATGTAATCTCACAGGTCTGTGGGACTCCACAGAATACTCAGTTGCCATTCGGTGCATCAGTGTTACGTCCATATTCTGGAGTGAATGGAGCAGAGAGAAAACAGCAAGCACAGAAGAGAGAGGTAGGCTAAGGGTTTAGCAAGTTACTTTCTATACTTTCAGGCCTTACGATTTAATAATGGAAAACTCTGATTCCAGCACATTATCAGTCTATTGAACGCGTGTATTTTGTTGAAATACAGAAGAGGGAAAACTGAAAGACAAGAGCAAGGAGCGGAGGAGATGGAAAGGTGATAGAACAACACAGGGCTTGGGAAGAAATTGAGTGAATAGACAGTGAAAAGAGGAAAATTTAAGGGTGTGAATGGAGGCTGAACATTGCTAAGTAGGATAGGAGCAGAAATGTACTGTAGCAAGTGTGTCAAATAAAATTAATTGTAAGTAGAGAAATTAAATTGCCAGTTATAAAACAAGACTAGAAGATTCTCCTCTAGGACTTAACAAACAAAAGAAACCAGAAGGGAACTTATGGAAAGAGAGAAACTACAAATTAAGGGAAAAAAATGTTACACAAGGGAAAACTTTTTAATAAGTTGCTGTCAGACTGTATTTTTGTAACCTTTTAATTGTTTTTACCATATTACACAATCTTTTTAATATAAGAACAAATGCAAGATATTTTTATGTCTTTAAGTAGCTCCTTCAGGAAAAGTGGATTTGTGGAGGGTAATTGAGTCTTCACATTCAGCTGGAAGTAGATCTGTACATCTCATGTGGAAGGTATGTACTCTTTTTGTGAACTAATAATCGTATTGGTATCCCTAAGATTCTGTGATCCTGCAGCTGATACTACTGTGGTGAAATATCTTAATGTTGTAGGATATGTAACTGCCAGGTGGTCTGCAGTCATCAGGGGGGAAAACAACCCAACCACAGCAGAATTGAAAAGGCTTTTATTTACTAAATGGTAGTAATCTGTGCAGAAATGTTTAATTGTGTTCAGATCACTGGACATTGTTACTGAATGCCCTTACAACTGCTCTTAATAATATTGATTACAAAAGCTGTGTTTAAATTCACTTTAATCTTCTAGTAGAGTGACCAGAGGCCTTTCATGTTTCAAACCTCAGTATTTGACTTTTGAAACTACGACAGCTGGTTATTTTGAAGATGTGATTGAAGAAAGTGCCTTGCTTTGTAAAAATACAGTATAATCAATTTGTAATTGGATCTGGACTCTTTAATACAGTATATACTATTGATTATACAAAAAAACACTGAATCACTTAATACTGCTTTTAAAATTATTTTTTTTTATAGCCATTAAACAGCTTTCCACCTTCTGGGAGAATTCTAGGCTACAAAATACAGTATTTTCCAGAAAAAAATGCTGCACTTAACACGACACTCATCTCTACTGATAGGAAAATTATTTTACTTTTAAATGAAGAGGCATATATAATATCTATTGCTGCCTATAACTCTGCTGGAAATTCTCCTGAAGCTATTTTGAGGATTCCAACCACAGATGAAAAATGTAAGATTTCTCAATATTGTGATATAGTTAAAAAAAAAAAAAAATCTTCCTGACATCTATTTAAGTGCTGTTATAGTGGAAGTAAAAGTGCTGTTATAGTGGAAGTAAAATCGTGCTAAGGACTTTTGTCATGGATCTGTGCATATAGAACTGCATTATGTACGAAGCTGTGTAGTCCACTACTTTTTACTAGATAAGTTTTAGTATCTCGTATCATCTTTTTGTTACAGACTTCTGTTGTTGGGATTTTTGTTTCGAGATATAGCTGCTAAGATACCAGCACTTTCTGATGTCTTATCTGGAATTTCTGAGGGGGGTTTGGTGTTTTGGTTTCTTTTTAACCTTGGACCTCCCAAGTAAATGTGTAAAGTCTTACCCAGTTCTCTCTCATCCTTCCACCGGGGTCATAAAATTGGTTGCCAGAGGGCATTCATTATTGTAGCGCGTTTAACAATGTGATTCAATGATGTGTTTAATAGAAATCCCTAAGATGTGTCAAGGGAACGAGAGACACTTTCTGTTGACTCTCATTTCACACTAGTTCCCAAAGTGCCCCTCCTCACCCACTGTCAGGATCGGGAACCTGGTGTGCTCTAACACAGCAATTGAGTTCTTTGGCTCTTAAGTTTAACTCTGGCACTGCCACACTCCGCTGTCTACTTAGGATCCAGAAAAGGAGTTGCATTTGACACACTCAAATCACTTCTGCATCAGTTATTAATAAAATAACTGCAAGTGTCCCCCTCAAATTGCTCAATCAAATTCCAGTCTAACGCAAAAACTGGGTATGTAGATGTAATATCAACTTGTCCTGGAGGTTGCTGACTACCCCTTGATACACTTCTGTACCAGACAATAAAGGTTTTTATTTTTCCCATGCTGTGACATGCTTTTTTGTCCCTCTGCATACATCTCTTTTCCCTCTGCTTTACCACGTTGGAATTTCATTCAGACTTTCATTGCCTCTGTTCTGTTCGTTGATGGTTTGCTTTTGCTTCACTGTCATTCATGACCTTGCTGATGTGATTTAGTGTTTTCCAGTTGCCTTTGTCATCTCAATCAAAAGCTGCCTAGCTGCAGTACCTGTAAAATTGGTAG
>VZTU01028280.1:0-53733 GCA_013400835.1 Zapornia atra
GGCCTTTAAAGCCTACTTTCCTACATTGAGTCAATGGCAAGTTTCCAAACAATGTTCCTTAATAAGCAAGGAAACACTGAGAGCGATGGGCATAAAGAGAGTAAGAAAAACAGATCTAAGTTCAACACTGAACAACAGTTCCTGGGCACTCAGACCCAAACCAACTAAAACTTTTGCCATTTAAGAACTTTTAAGTATGTATCAGCCTTATGAACTATGAAGTGGGACTCAGCTTTTCAAATGATCACCTAGCCTGAGCATAAATATTAGTCAACTCAGAGACAACCTTTCTAATCTAGTAGAGGTGGATGTCTTTGAGAGTCTTCAAAGAGAAAGTGTTTTTTGTAAAAGCAGTATACACAGTTGTTCACGTTTGAAGGTCTCGAATTCAAGAAGCCTTTGCATCTCCATGAATCAGTTCAAAGTTTCTACTCAGTAAGTAGCAAGTTCGGGACTTTCCACCAGGTACCTCTGCCTGCTGAGGATTCAGACTACTGATTTCTCTAGACAGTAAGCACATATCTTATGATGCTGTAACTTAAACTGTACATTCAAAGGTTCAGAAGAAGGAAGGGGAGAGGTGAGTCCATCTGTCACAGAGGAATGATAGGATATTTAGACACCAAATTGAGGAAAGCTTTAAATTCCTGGGGGTAAAAATCCATGGAGAACCAAACGTTACATGGAGTGGGAAAGGGGGGAAGTGGGAAACTGTACTATTCATATTTGAGACAAGAGAAAGAATAATGGAGAAAACATGTTTATGCAAAAATGACAGAAATATGAAAGGTAACAGAAAGAACTATGAGCTTTAGAGCATCTATAAAGCTGTAATATGCATGACTTGGTGATACAGAACATCAGACCTATTACAGGAAAACATGTTTTGCTGTAATACAAAGAGATAATTCTATTTCAACATTGTAATACCTTATCAGGGTCACAGTAACACCCTGAAAAATGGGGAGGAAGGTTATGGCAGATTTTTGCAGAAAAATATGGAGGTACCATACAGTAGGGCAAGCAACACTTGCAGCTGCCCCACTACATATTAGGCTGCATCCCCGTTTAATATATGTATTGAGCTGAGAGTAAACGATATTATTCTTGCTTATGTTTTCACACAATACATGGTTCACAAATTATTTTGAAAGCAAAATGTACTGAACTTCAACATCTGTCTCTGTATAGGTGGCATTTCAAAAGCATATGTAGATATCAAAGGTAAATAATGCCACAGATAGCAGTCAATCAATAACCTCATTAAAGTAATTGCTGTGTTTAAACAGGCAATCTTTTGTGGTGTTTTTATACTCTGTGTGGTTCCCACCAAGAAAGGAAGCATAGTTGTACATATATATATGTGTGTATACATAATTTCTGTTCAAGAATTCTGTTCAGGGAAAATGATGCCTGGAGAATGCGACTATTTTAAACTATTAGGTCCTAACTAATACTATCCTGCCACCTATATGGTTCCTCTGTCATGAAGAACTTGCAAATTTGAAGAGTTGTCCTTCTCTTAGCTGCAAAAGTCTAGATACAGGCTTGTGATGAAATGATCAGACATAAATGGAAAGTGAGGAAAAGTAGTTTTTCTCAAAATTGTCATTGAGAAATAAAATCATTCTCAGGAAAATGGTGTTGGAAGAACAGAAAAATAATTTATTTAATTAAAACTACATCAGAACTTGTATGTAGGGCTTCTTAACAAGGTAATGTGAAAATAATGCACCATGTGATATCAGTCTATTGATGTTCAATGGTGAACTCCCCCAAAATAAACAAATAAGGGAGGGAAATCATACAAATAGATTTACATTGATGCATTAGTTATTCTTTGGTGATTTTAATGTTTTTTGAAACATTGTCTAAAAAGCAAAAACAAATCCAATGAAGGACAAGTGTAAAATGGGGAAAACACTGAGTTAAAAACAGAAATAAAAGAAGAAATCACAAAATTGTTTTAAGAGTAAAACTGTACTGAAAATAAGAGGAAAACAAAGAGGAAGTAAGTATTTGGTCCTACATAAAAATGATAGCACTGAGAGAAAGCTATAGAAATCTTCTCCATATTTACATAAGTGCTTTAAAAAAACCCCAAAAAAACCAGAAACTAAAAATCAAGTTAAATATTAATTGGATAAGTAATAATCTCACTGCCAGTTCAGAAGAGAGGAGTACAGACAAGAGTTCAAAAATAAAAGGTGAAATCACTGCTTTCCACTCCGTAGCTTGTGGTATAATTGTTGAGTACAGTATATTCCATCCACAGTAATTTTGAATTTAGATAAAACTGAGGCGGATGAGAATAAACGACTGTGTTGTCACAGCAGCTACTTCCTTGAGATTGATTACATGGGCTAGAGACAACAAAATTAAGATATTTTAGATAAGATAGTTGTGTTAAACTCAGCAGACCCTAATAGGTCACTGGGGAACACTTCAGCAATGCCTTGGAGCAGTCACCGAGACGTTGATCATTATCTTTCAAGGTAGAGAAAGTCCCAGAGAATTGGGGGAAGGTGAGCAATATACCTGCTTTTGAAAAAGAGATTGTGGTAGGTCTGAGGAATCATGGACTCTTGTAATTTAAATCCCTTGTGAATTTGGGAATAAATTGTTAGAAACTATTGGTAAGAAATCTAAATGGAAGCGGAGTGATTAGTCAATGCAGATTTATCAAAAACTGATCATACAAGCAGATTTTTTTTTTTTCAACAAATTACCTGGACAAACTGGATTAACGGAAGCCATAGATGGGATATATCTCAATTTAAGAAGGTTTTGGGTATTGTCTCATGCAAGCTAAAGAATTATGTTCTACACATTATCTTTATTAGGTGCATATATCTGACATCTGAGGATGTCAGATATGAGAGAGCTGTTTGATGCAGTGAGCGATGGCAGGGATGCAGCAGCTGAAATTGCACATCCAGCACTGGACTTTCATAAGTGTATGAAAGTTCAGCATAGACAACTCTGAAAGAACAGCAGCAAACTAAATCTTAGAAAACATGACACACAAGTCAAGGCTTGTGGAAGAGGGAGCTGCATCTCAAGAGAAGCCTGATCTGCCACATAATAGGACTTCAACCATAAAGGGAATTGTCAGTGGTATAGCAATCCCTTATTTTGCATGGCCCTAGAACAAGGGTTGAGGACAAATGTTCAGCAGATTAGATGAAATAAGTATACTGAGGGAAAAAAATCCACTTGGTAATGAAAAGAGTTGGGAACCAGTGAGGTCTATAGAGTGTCCATCACTAGAGATGGGTGTCTATCAAAATCACTTTGTAGTTTCTTGTCCTCCTATGTCCTGACTCAACGTGGCAAATTGAATTAGGTGATTTTTTTTCATTTATCTTTCTTTTTTTAGAAATAGATACATGCTTCTAATCACAGACATGTGAATGAAGCTCACCTCAGTCCTTTACTGTTTCTGCTGGGAACCTGGAACAAGGTCTCTGCTGTTCCCTTATCTTTGTGCCTCTGATTTTCCTGCCCAACACCTGAGCAGGCTGTCTGTCACATGTTTTGTGTTCTTTCTTGATGTCTTGGGGTCCCCAGTTTGGAAGGAGCCTTTCAGCCTGAATTTCTATGATTCTTGTTACAAATCTACTTTGAATCCTAATGAACACGAACTGTGCAATCACCACCATGAAAGATTGACTATGTTCCATAGTACACATCCACCTTTATACTACTGTGTGTGTGTGGTGGGGAGAACAGCATTCATTATTCAATTTTTCCTCAGAAGAAAATGTTACATACTGTGTTAACAGTATTTCCTTAGGATGCTTTCTCTTCAAGCTATGACCCTCTTTGTGATCCCGCTTTTCTTTCTGTGAAAGAAAGCAAGCACTACGTAATTGAAAATACTGTGCTGAGCACATGCAGTGTCAGTGGTCTGTGGAAGCCTGGATGTCCTTGAGTCTCACTTACTGACACCTTATTTATTACCTATTTACATTCGCACGTTACCATGAATAAATGGAGTGTGGCTGCAGACTTGTGATGCTACTTCTGTATGTTTCTTGCTTTATGCTTCACACTTTTGCAGAAATACTTTTCTTCAGTCTTATTGTCATTAAGTTTTTATATATATATTTATGCATGTGTGTATTTGTCTGGCTTTTCCTGCCTTGCTATTATTTCAGTTTATTAATAATTCAGGCTTTTCAAACTGCTTCATACTGGATTAATCCCTCCCCCTTTATTTGAGGATGATAAATTAAGCTATTTAAAGAATGACTCATTACAAGTATACATCCTGTTGGTGCCACCACCCTCCTACACATAATAATTACTGAAGTTTGCAATGTGACGCACAGTCAGCACTTTCAAAGCAGGATATCAGTGCTGGTGGTTGCAGTGCCTGAATACCTTACTGGCACTTGTTACCCATGGCAACTAAAATTTGCCGTGATAATGGCTTGTTGTTCTGTTTGATAGTTTTTCTGTATTCCTCCCTGTTTCAGTTTTAACAGGAATCTATAGATTTAAGAATTCTTTTTTTAAAAAAAACCCAAAACAACAGAACGGTGACTAAAATTTCAGTTTTGGTGTTTGTGCAAATATGGATTAACAGGAATACAACATCATCTCATAGATTTTATTACTGTAACAAACCTCCTGAGTCTAAACTAATGAAATTAAATCATTCCACCTTGTCTATAAATGTATACCTTTATTGTTTAGTAGTAAGCACCTACCCTGGAGATTTTTGCAAGAGTAAGAAAGTGGAAGATCACACTGTGATTTCTACTTGCTGCATGTCCGTTATTTGCTGATCATCATGATTTTCTATTGTCCTTACTAATATTTTAAGCAAACTGTCCCAAAGGTAAGGAAGGTAATGACTCGCTTCTAAGATGTTAATAGAAACTTATTTGGATATAACCCACAATTTGATTTGTAAGCTAATGAACATATTCCCTGCTACAAGCAGTTGATAATTGGCAAGTATTTTTAATTGGCAATGCTGAACTGCAAATATTTTGGATTGTTCAATCAAACTCAGTGTAACCATGATGTCTTTTGGCAGCTTTTTATACCATAGCATGCTTAAGAATTTTTCCCTCCCTGAGCTGTTAGATATCCAGTAATTGAAATGAAAGTAAAAATACTTCAGTATGGCCTTCTTTTTACATTAGTAATTAACAGCAAGAACATGATGGCAGAGCAGGACACTGCCTTTTAGAAAGGAGCACCACACTGTCCCTCTATCTCTGAGCAGCTATGCTGGCTGGTGCCAACCCTGCCTGGGGAAGTGCCATCCATCTTCTCTTTTCTGAGGAGTCTGAGAACTCTAAAAAGAGATTTTGGACCCTCCAGTATCTTCCCTCTTTTAAAGAACCTTACAAGTGTCATTGCAGATCTAAAGCCTCTTCTCTCATGTCAGCAATTTTAGGCGTATCTGCCCTCATTTGGTGACTGTGTTGCCACCCCATTGCCTGCTGATGCAGCCTGAGGTTATATCTGGTTCCTTTTAAGTGCAAATAGCTTTCCTTCACATCCAACCCATGCACCAGCCAGCCCTTTATCCTGGGAATCAATTTGGATTACTTATAGAGTCAGATAAAAATATTTAGGGTTTGTTGATGTGAATATAAGGTTCATTTTGCCAGTGGAGGGTCATAGAGCCAGGGGGAAACTTTTTAAGGATTTTTTTGTTCATTCTATTGACAATATCTCCTCGAATCAAGGGTATAAATCCTGATGCCCTTAAGCTGGTAAATTTTAGTGAAGAAAATGGGCCTTAGTCCAACTATGATCTAAATAAGGTCTTCAAAATTTGGCCTTATGGAAGAGAAGCTGCTTTCTGTGGGTTGTGGTTAGGGTTGTGGGTTGTGATTAGAATTTTTGATTTGCTAGTTAGGCTCACCAAGTTTTCCCATAGTCCAAACATCTGCAGTCCTGAGGAATTTAATTTATACTTTCAGAGGACTGAAATGTAAAACTCAAGAACCCTACATACTATTATCCCTGAAATAAAAAGTTTTCTCAGCATTATTTTTAGTTGGGTGTCTCAGAGAAACCAGTTACTCCCAGGGAGATAGCAAGCAAAAAAAGCATCTTCAAGTTGCATGGATAAAATACTTCGTGATGGAAGTTTGGATTTCTTTTTTGAAGAAGGGAAAAAGATGATGTTTAGGTCACAGTACACCTTTTTTCATGCAATTTCAAGATTAGCCTTTTCTCACACATATAATCACAGTCTTTTACTTGAAACCTTTTTGTAAGGATATAACTCTTTAGTTTTGTGAGAAACTAGAAGATCTGTTCCTCTGTCAATTCTCTATTTCCACCTGAATAAATCAGATGTAAGGAGTCCAACCCTAGTTGTAGAGAATTCTGTGCTATCACTTATGTCAGAACAGAACTCAGGGAAAATGCTGCTATTCTGATTTACTACCATTTTACACCTCTCATTGCTGGAGCATGATCAATAGCCTGAAGTGTACAAGAAAAGCCTTATTATACTAGGCTCTATTCTACCCATTTTAAACCCAGTCCAATGGTAATTTGATTATGCTGAGGCTGAGATCAATCTAAATTCTGCTGCAGAACACAGATCATCAATTTCGATTTCACTGACCAAGCGTCTTCTCTACTGGGAAGCTTTATGAATGATGGACCACATCAATGAATGCTTACGCTCAGAATAGCTCCATATATTGTAGCACAGGGATGATTCACCTCATTCATTCAAGGACTGCTTGAGTGAAGGGAAAGAATGGCAAGATTATTGGTCATGTCTTAGGGAGATTTTGTATATTGCAATTTGCACGTTCACAGGCGTGGTATTTCTGTGTGCTGGGTATCCCAATTAACTGGAGTGTGGTCACTAATACCCACATGACTGGAGGGAAATTGTGGCACTATCCAGACATTGGTGAACATGGATTTGTGTGTCAGCAATTTAAGTTGTGATTCTTATGTCCCAGACCTTTTTGTTAATGTTTCTTGTCAGCCTCACTCTGTCCCTAGGAAAGTTATGGAAAGCTAGAAAGCAGCTTCACACAAAAAATGTCCTGGTCATCAGCAAGCTGAGCAGGAGGCAGCAGAGTGCCCTTGCATCAGTGTAGACAAACATGTAGCCAGGGGCTCCAGCACAGTGATTCTGATCCTCTATTCACTACTTGTGAGACCACAGATCCAGATCTGGGAATTTTATTCTATTTGTATCTTCTCAGCAAAAGAAAAAGGTAACTATGCTGTAGCAAGTCCAGTGAAAGAGCACCAAGCTGGAGAACACAGTGTACAAGGAATGACTGAGGGAACAGGGTTTGCTCAGCTTTAAGAAGAGATGGCCTGGGGGGGTCTTTTTGCTGCCTGAAGCTAGGAACATGTAGAAAAGATAGAGACAGAGGTATAGACTGGAAGGAGGGGAGGTAGCAGTCACTAGCTGAACACAGGAAATTCCAACTTGATAGAGGGGAAAATTAACATAAGGTTCATCAAATACTGGAGCAGCTTGTCCAGAGAAGCTATGGGAACTCCATCTTTGGAGATACTCCTTGACAATACAATGTCCCGGTCATCCTGCTGTATTGGTCTTTGTGTGTGACCTGGACAAGATGGAGAAGTGGGCCCATGTGAACTTCATGAGGTGTGCAAGGTCCTGCACCTGGGTCTGGGCAATCCTCCTCATCAATACAGGCTGGGAGATGAAATGATAGAGAACAGCCCTGTAGAGAAAGACTTGTGGGTGATGGCAGATGAGAAGCTAGACGTGAGCTGACTGTGTGGTCACAGCCCAAAAGGCCAGTCATATCCTGGGCTGCATCAAAAGGAGCGCAGCCAGCAGGTCGAGGGAGGTGATTCTTCCCCTCTGCTCTGCTCTTGTGAGACCCCACCTGGAGTACTGTGTCCATTTCTGGAGTCCTCAACATAAGAAGGACATGGAGCTGTTGGAATGAGTCCAGAGGAGGCCCACAAGGATGATTGGAGGGCAGGAGCACCTCTCTTATCAAGATAGGCTGAGAGAGCTGGGACTTGTTCAGCCTGGAGAACAGAAGGCTCAGGGGAGAACTTATAGCGTCCTTCAAGTACCTGAAAGGGCCTACAAGGGAGCTGAGGAGGGACTTTTTGGAAGGGGATGTAGTGATAGGACGAGGGGGAATGGTTTTAAATTGGAAGGAGGTAGATTTAGACTGGATATTAGGAAGAAATTCTTCACTATGAGGGTGGTGAGGCACTGGAACAGGTTTCCCAGGGAGGTGGTGGCAGTCCCTTCTGTGGAAGTGTTCAAGGCAGCATTGGACGGTGCCTTGAGCGTTGGTTGGTCTAGTGAGTGGTGTCCCTACCCATGGCAGGGTTTTCAAACTTGATGATCGCTAAGGTCCCTTCCAACCCTAACCATTCTATGATTCTGTGAGCCGGTGGTGAGACTTGGGTCCTTCCAGGGTCTCTCCCTTCCAACCTATGCAATGTTATGATTACCACATATGTCATTCTGTTTTGTTGCAATGATGATGTATGCCTTTTTCACCACAAACATGTATCACCACTCAGAGCCTTTCAAGAGGCTATGTAACACTGCCTCCCACACAGACTACATTATACTTTCCATCCTTACAGCAATTTGCATATCTTAGTCTACATCTGCACTAGGTAACTGAGCAGTTGTAGGCCATGCTCCGTCCCAAAGTCCATCTGCCACATCCCTAAGTAGCTCTCTTAGCATCCAGAATTGGCCTGACACTCATACTTTCCTTTGGGAGTTTTTGGTCTGTGCTGGCTCCTGAGTCATGCCTGGGAGTTGCTTGTCTGTATGCAAGTTGGCCTGGGTCATAACTGTGCAAGGGCCTGAGTTAATAATAATACAGATGACCAAGACCCAGCACTGGCACCATAAACCAGTTTTTAAAAACTTGACTTCTCTAGGCTGGTTTGCAGAGGAACATGAACTGTCTATTTTACCACTTGAAAGAGAGAGACATCTACTGTAAACAATGCTAAGTAAAAAACAAGTTCTCCCACCACACAAAACAGATACAGGTATCCCTGGAAACTGGTGATGTGTGGATGTGGTTTTGTTTTTTTAAGCAAACAGATGTGCATTGGTAAGAGTGTATCTGTAAATATTGTCCTTTTGGATTTTTTCTTTATCTTGCTCCTCCTTGCTGATTTATTGTATGTATAGAACACTGCTTGAATTAGGAACTCAGCATTGTTAACATCCACATTAGATTATTCAGGTTGCTCAAAATACACAGAAAGTGACCTACAGGGAGATACCTGTAGACTAAATGAGATATACACAAGGTTATTTCAAGGTTTCTTATGCACACAGCTGACACTATATTGTGCAAAAAATTGTAGGGGAAAAATATGGAAAATTATGTTACTCAGACATCATTACATTTCCTCATTGCTGATAAACTGACAGGGGGATGGTAAAGAAGGGAATATAGCAAAGCTCATCATGTTTTGGGAGACATTATTAAATTAAGTTGCAACTTGAGCAATAATTAATTAATGCAATGCGGAAGATACAGGGTGGAGATCTCAAAACAACTCAGCATCAACCTGACTTTGTTCTGATTGAAGTTAAATTGACTTGTTCCCAGTGACGTCAATGGGAGCAGAGCAAGATCAGTACTGAGTATTTCTGACAACCCAATCCTTAATAAACAACAGCCCAAATTGTCAGAAAACATTTCTGTATGTGGATGCCAAACACAAAGCCCCAGAATAAGGTCCTCCTTCTGAGAGAGGTGTTCAGCGTTAAGATTACCTGATTCACTTGAAGTCTGGTTACCAAAAATCAAAAATCAAATTTAAACAGAAAAACTTTAGGGAAGTATTTGCTATAGTGTCTCCCAGTGTCTGACATTAACTGAAATTATATTTGTGTTCAGTTCAAGGAATTGAAGTGCTTTGATTTTCAATAGCCTACAACAATGTATTTTGTTTTGATTCTTTCATTTCTGTCATGGAAAATTGCAATTTCTGCAGCAATTGCTTTTTCTTGTGAAGTGTTTTTTCTTAGCAAAATTCCCAAGCAGTTTTATTAATTAGACATGCTCAATCACACCAAGGAATATCAACATGTATCATAAGTGCCCTTGAAGACAACATGGAGAGTAAGTTACCTTTTAAAGCAAGTAAATGTTTTGTTCCTTTCATTGTGGTGACATTCAATTCATACCAGATATCCACCAGCTTCAGGGGCAGATATGATTCCTTTCCTAAATGTTATTCTGCCATAGCAGATATACCCTTCCCACTTTCTTCAGACTTATCCTTTCAATTTTCAGAAAAAAACTTAGTTTGACTTTGCACTGCATTCTCAGCCATTGTAAATGGACTAATCAAACTATAACTGCTTGTGCGTAAGATATCTTGCTTATTGTTCTCATTTGGAATCTGTGCTCTTGCATAGGGTCCCACTGACTTCTGGCAGTCACAGGAATAGATACACAAATGAAGCAAGGTGTACTGTACTACTGTTCATGTAGGCTTTGAAAAAAGCCATACACACCAGCACTTACATCTCATTACGAGGTACAGAAAAAACTTTTAGTACATCTGCAGACATCCAATTCAACACAAGATCCATACAAAACTTAAATCTTTAGCCATAACCATGAAATAATGATTGCATTAAACAGCTGATGCTCACTTAATATTGTCTTCTCATGTGAAATAAATACAAGTTTCAAAGGAGGAAATGTATTTGCAGTGGGGCAGATTCCATTGCTCTTCTGCCAATCTAGCATTCAGACATGGAAACTTTAGTCCCATCTACTGAATTTCTTACCCTTCCTGTTAACTGTATTTCTGCTTTGTTCTTACTTGGATAAGAAAACAAGCTACTGATGTGACATGTGTCCTAACCCTATGACATTTCCAAATGCTAGTCACACAACATGTATTATAGGTGCAATGCCTCTGGATATTTTTGTGGCTCTTACAGGGCCCCAGAAAAAGGTTTTTTGATCTTTCCAAAAAAGCAGCTTTATCTACAAAGCATGTAGGAGCTCAAACAGCAGAGGGTGCTTTGTAAGCAAATACAAAACACTTGATCTAAAATTATTGCTGTAGATAGCTCCTGCAGCTGTGCGGATGCTTTACTACCAGCTCTATTCATGAGGTGGCAGATTCAATGGCTCGCTGCTTATTAGAATTGTTTCAGATGCTTCAATAAATCTCCTGTGGAAACCACCCCCAAAATCCTACATATAGGGGATAAAAAATGTAGATGTTTAATCATGGAACTCTGTGTTTTTAAATAAGGTGAACAGTACGCTGCAAAATAATGCATTATTCATAGATTCTTACTGTTTCAAAAGCTTAATAAAGAATTTGATTAATAGTCCAGGCACATGTCCCGCATATTTATATCCTGGTATGCATACAAATGTAATGTATAACATTAGATACTTGTAATATCCTCTTGTCTTTTATGCTTTTTAAGCACTTACTATGCAGAGCAGTTGAGTCGAATTGCAAACAAAGCCAAGCACACCAAATTGTTATCATTCTGCAAAGTGGGTGGGTGGTCATCCTTCACAAGGAGCTCTATTTCATCACCATTGTGCTGATTTGGAACAGTTTTGTGGAAAAAATGCTTGCATGACCAGAGCCGCATATTATGAATGAGCCATGATCATAGAATAACATCTAAAGTATAAAAATGAATCTGCGTGCAAAAATGAAGAAAGCTTGTCTGCTCTGCACATCACAAAAATATTTAATCTTATTGGCAATCTGCTGCCATGTGTGGCATTCACTCTGGGTGAACAGATTTGTTCCTAGGAAGCTGTGGGATGATACATACTAAAGAGTGCTGTATGGAACTAGAACTAAAGTTACGTGATCACCAGTATCATTGGTACTGATATTATCCCCAGTGTTATAAATGTGCTGACCTATGTAAGAAGTAAACCATACTTTGGAGGAAATTCTATTAAGAGAGGGAGGTTTTTAGAATGCAAGTTTATGTAAACGTACGATACTTGTTGCCCATTCACCTGACCCCTCCACCCTTCTTTCATATGTAGATGACTGGAGTCTCTTTTTTGTAAATGCCCTTTGAGTTAATTCGAAGTTTTACCTTTTTGCTTTCTTTGACCATTCACTTTTCCCTCTTTAACATCACCATAGAAATTTTCCATTTCATTTATCTTCCAACAAGGGAAGTTTGGCACTGGGCAGAAAAGGATGGCAGTGTTTTCAGGCATGGAGACAAACAGGTGAGAAATAGAAAACAGGGTGAGGGTATCATTAGATCTTTAGTGTTAACATTTATTACAACTGTCCAATTACAGCTTTGAAACTGCGATGACTTCCACCAGAAAACTTTTGAAGGAAAAGTGGAAGAAACCAGGTTTTAGGCCCACCCATTTCACCTTGTTAAGGTGAGAGAAGTGACAGATGGTATTGAGTAAAGAGCTTGAATGAAAGAAAAAATGGAAGACAACAAAGATGTGGAAAAGCCTGTTTCAAAGCCGTCACTACAGAATTGAATCGCGTGAATAGAAAAGAAGAACAAAGGTGCTGAGGCAGAAGTACTGTCTGACACAGTCCTTAGAAGACAGCAATAGGCAGATTCACTCAGGATGTCATTGGGGAAAAAGTTACGGAGGTAGAAAGAACACTACGGAATACAGAGAAGTCCTGGGAAGTGAGTTCTTTCACATCCAAACTATTTGAAGTAAAAACTGCACTCATGGTCTCATATTCACATTTCTCTTCAACTTCTGCTTGCAAGATTCATTTCTGCAGTCGAATTTCCATTGAGTTGCAGCTTCTATCCACACGTGTCATGACCACATCATGATCCTTAGTTTAAGGACAACTCTTCAGGGGTAGAGTGGACCATGTAAGTCACCTTTTCTGACTTCTGTCAGCCCTGTATACTTTGCACAACAGGTCTGAATTCTAAGCTGTGTCATATTTTTTTAAAAAGTTATAATAAATGCCTTCAAATCAAATTCCACTTTTTTCCAGTCATCTATTGCCAGAAATCTCTTCCATATTAGGTCCTTATAAGACACAACAAAGTAACTTTTTTTTTTTTTTTTAGATAAGGAAAGCAAGGCATGTAAATCTTTTATTGTAGACAAGTTTCATACATATAAATATTACAGCTCTTTACAAGACCTTTTGGTTAAATATAAATCTTGAAAAGTTCATGAAGCACTGGGTGCAGTATTACACCAATAAAAAATCCTTGTTCTTATTCTAGGTCCTCTACTGTCAGGATACCTTGAGGGGTTCATATCCAATAGCTACAACACCAAGTCTTCTGAGCTTTGCTGTCTACCAAGACTGCACCTCCCATTTTAGACCTTCTCTCTAATCAGCATTCCTGGGAAAAAAAAGTTTTCATTATTATGATGAGGTGAAAGACAAAGGAAGTACTGAAGCAGGTAAATAATCTTATTACATTTTTAAATTAAAAAAAAATCAATTTTATGACTAATTTATCATAACAAAGAAGGAAAGGAGTAATGAGGCATTTTCTGCAGTGGACACCAGAGGACATGAGAGATACTTGAAGCAGTACTGTTACAAACAGAAAGAGAAGGCAATATATAGGTTTGTCCTGTTGGTAGACAGGGTGAAAAAGTGCTACACACCACAGGTACATTAAAGGTGAACAGTGAGCACAAAAACTTGGTGAAGATTCAAATGGAGAGAGCTCTCCAGACTAAAATGAGAGGCAGGATCTAGCATTGAACCTATGCTGTAGTGGTGGAATGGCATCAACAGAGAAAGATACAATGCATAAAAAGGAGACATTGCAGTAAGGGAGATATTACAGCTCTGATAAATACTGGGCTGAGGAGGAGGAAGAAAGGCAGGGAGAATAAGAGTTAGGGAGATGAGTAATGACATGGATGGTGAGTGGAGGGGGAAGCAGAGGGACACAAAGGCAGAGGGAAAAGCTTGTTATGGCAGGAGTCACCAGATGGCATTGTTACATATAGTCTTAAAGGTTATTTTCCTTGGCATGTAAGCAAGTTTTTGTTTCACGAAAAAAAAAAAAAAAGAAAAAAAAAAGAGATGTGTTTTCCCTGTTATAAATGTCTACAGAAGGAGTCATAACAAGCAATGGAACTAGAGACAACATTAGAGTTTGAAATTCTGGAGGGACTAGACAGAGAGGTTTGATTTTAAAATAAAACAATTCCTAGCTTTTCATGGGTGACTTTGTTGATCCATGACTGATATATAGACACAAGAACTGAGATAGAGCTACAAGCAAAACCTGATTTTTTGGGGGTTTTTTTCTGTTGTTTTTATGTAGTGAGATAATCTATAAAGCCCTGACAGCTCCTATCCTTCAGTAGAAACGCAATCTGATGATATCAGGAAGGTCTAAAGAGAAGAATCAAGTAAATGGAGAGGAGTACGAAGTGGAAAAATAGCAACATTGGAAAAGAACAGGGAAAACATTAGATACAATCAATAGGTAGTGAAGCATATCTGCAAGTCAAGGCAGTCAATAGAACAGCAAATACAGAACAATGAAAAAGGCTCAAAATATCATGTAGAAGTAATATGCAGACAGAATAAGGTAGGTGCAACCTTTAGAGTCTTGTTTTGGTCTATTCTAAAAGTGTTATCATATTTAAATAACTGCACTAGAAGACATGATAGAAAGATGAAGGCCTTGCTGGTGGGGAAAGACTCCAGAGTAGAAGGTGCAAGCAACATCTGCAACACACTACTTGCATTGCTGCTTAATGGCAGAAATTTTCTTCTATAATATAAACCAAGACTATTCTATTTAATACCATTTCTTTCTGGTTTTCACACCTATTTCAGTGTTTCCTGCTCCCTAAAATTGTATACATAGTCCAGTGATAGATTTAAATTCCATAAAGAAAAACCCAAATGGCTTTTAAATGACAGCCCTCTTGCTAGAGAGTAAAATCCCTAATGATGAAGTCCAAGAAAGTCTCTGAGGCACACTGCTTACTATTCAGAAAGGAAACTGGGGAGAGAGGATGTAAACAAGTGTATTCCCACCCTTCTCCGGGCAGAACATTCACTGTGTGTTCATTCCAGATTTCCCTCCTTCCTGTGGCCTGACCTTTATGACAAAACAAAAGCCTGAGAGTTTTTCATAGTCTTGGCTGCTTACGGAGCTTCCCAGAGAAGCTTATCTGTCACGGTGTCACAGTGTAAGGCTCTCTAGCAGAGAATACACTTCTAGCATCTGTATAGTCTGATACCCTCTTTCTGGCTGCTCAGCTGTGCCTAGCCCTCCTTTCTACTCTGCTCTGGAAGTCCTTCAAGAAATACCTGCTCTAAGGAGGGCTGTGTTTGTAAATAGCATTAGCTATTTCCAGTTAATCAGGGCCTGCTCTACTTAAAAGCATATTACACCTGCTGGTATTTAAAGTAACTTTAAAGAAGGAAACAAAACGCTAGTGCATGTCTCTGCCCATCTGTTCACACTTCCACATGGGCTCATGGGCTATTTAGCATCTCTTTCTGACATAATAAGTTATCTTGTTAGGACAGAAGACTGAAAGGAACTGGATCATATTTGGAGACTTTTTTTTAAAGGACAACATTTTTAATGTTACAACAAAACAGGTCATCAGCAAAATTTGTGAGAAGCAGTTTGTATTTCTGTAATAGCACTTTCCTAGGTCTGGATTCCATCTCTTTTTGTTCTGTTTGGTTTAGCTGATCCTGGTTACACAACTGTTCTCTTTAGTCAGTAAACTTAAAGGTCAGTATAACATAACATCAAAATCAGGATTATATCATGTGAAGGGGCAACATAACAAACTAATGCGCTTTGAGCTGATGAGCACATGTGATGCCGCTGACTAGTTCCTCCCCACTCCCTATCTGAAACTGTCCTGTGACTTGCAGCTCAGAGACAAGCCGGAAGAGAAGCATCTGTGCCACAACTAAGAGGTAATGCTTTGAAATGCCATTAGTTCCCAAGACGGGAATGTTTTTCACATAACTGGAAACTGGGGAAACGGGGTATATAAAAAAATACAAGGGGAAAATCAAGGAACAATGGTTGCTAGGAAATTCAACAGAGTCAACAGGCATGGTCATGCTCTTTCAGCCCTCAAAAATGTATCTGAATGAAGTACTGGATTATTTCCAAACTAAAGTAATAGTAACGAGGTGATACAAGTATATATCTCCTATACATTGTAGAAACCACTTCCACTATATATATTTCAGGAGGCACAAATACAAAAAAATGTTTTGTTAAATAAAATTTTAAAAGCTGGCCATATATATTTTTTAAAGAGCAGTGAAAGTCAGTCAAGAAGCTCCCAAGTGGTGCTAGAAACTCTTACATCCTCTAGCCTAAAGATACACTTTCAAAAAGAAAATTTACAAACCATAATTCTCAGTGATGGCCAGCAATAGGACAAGGGGCAATGGGTGCAAGCTGGAGCATAGGCAGTTCCATGTGAATATAAAGAGGATCTTTTTCACTGTAAGGATGACAGAGCACTGGAACAGACTTCTCAGCGAGGTTGTGGAGTCTCCTCTGGAGAACTTCAAAATCTGCCTGGATGCATACCTGTGTGATTTAGTCTAGGTGATCCTGCTCTGGCATAGGGGGATTGGACTAGATGATCTTTCAAGGTCCCTTCCAACTCCTAATGTTCTGTGATTCTGTGATTCTCTGTATGAATTTAAGAATTCATTTAAGACCTGAAAAGAAAAGTAGCAGGATATGGGCAGTCCCCCAGTTTTTCAAGAGGATCAAGCCTATATCACTTGGTTTTTCACAGAGGAAAATACAAATTGGCTTTTGAGAAGGAGATACCTATTGCTTTAAGTAGCATATTACTACCTCTGTTGTTCACTTTCAGACATCCACAAATTTAGTCTCAGTCCACCTTAACTTTGTCACATACCTTTCAGACTTCTTAGGGTTCACTGGAATTTGAGTATGTGTTTGAATGTTTTGCGATATTAAAAAATAAAGCAGATTATAGAGACTTAATTTCTTTCTATGAGTCTTACAGTTCTCAATTTATTAGTAACAACTCATTCATTTGCCATTTAAATTTTAGAGATGTCCATGAGCAAACATGAACACAGGGAGATGAGACTTAAAAGACAGACGGAGAACAGATCTTAGACAGAACTCTAAAGATAAACCCAGTCACCATCATCACTATTCACTTTTTTTGCTAAAAATACCAGAATGCTTCTTCCACATCTAAAGCACCATTCATCTTCCAGCACAGACACAACACTGTCACATTATGCTCTCCAAATCATTGCTGTTATTCTAGTTTTACAGCACACTTGCTATCTTTTATGAAAGTTAACCTGTGACTTGTCCACAGAAGGTCATATTCCCCAGACACTCAGATTTGCACATATAAAGGACAAATTCATAGCATATTAAATCCTATTTCAACCTCTTACATGAGGGGACAGAATTATGGCTCTTCCACAATAGGAACAGAGTATTTGTTAGTTATGATTTCCAAGTGCTTGACATAAAGCTGAGACAAATCAGCTGAGGGTAGGCCTATTTTGTTATTTGTTTTGCTGTACGATCCAGTATTTGCTTAGGCTAATGATTTGAAAATCCATAATCGCTGTCTGTCTGTGAAATTTTTAATGAATCAGACCCAGATCATAGTTCTTGTTTTTGTTCTCTCTTATCAGGTGAGAGATGGAGTACACGGAGGAAGATGATGACAATAAACTCTCTAGAACATACCAAGTTGGGTGATTCAGCACAGCGTCTCCACATACTGTAATTAAAAGGCAGGCAGACACACATTTTCAGTAATATGAAGGAAAGCATTTTCTAATTGCTGGGGTTTTTTTCCAATTGAAATACACTTGTTTAACCTATAGTGCAATCCATCCCTTCCTACCATTATGTGTCATCAGTGAATCTGAAGGTTTGTTGAAGCTCTGTGCTACACTCCCCCGACCACTTCATACAGGGAAGCTTAAAGCATGTGTTAGCATTCTGCAGAATTGTCTGAGACAGTCTATGCAGGCATTTTCAATATCTTTACTGAAAATTCAGGCAGGATGGACAAACCCATTTGAAATCAGGTCTGGAAGCATTTAATAATTATAGATGAGACTCATGCTATCATCAAGTCCTATGTGGAGTATATGCATCTATTTACACCTCTCTATGTAGGCGGAGTGGTTTGTTCTCACATACCCTTGCAATGATACATTTACATACAGAGCCTACTCACAATCCATATCAACTCTGAAGCATTTGGCAACATGTTGTATTATATTTAATGTTAACACTTATGTTAAGGAAGAATATACCTGGAATACAGAACAGTAGTGTAAAAAATATTGCTTTCTTTCAGCTTTCTTTCTAGCTTGCTGTCACTGTATTATTCTGTGCAACACAGCAGTAATTTCTATTAAATTCTAACTTTTCTTTCTGTAGAGCATAATTAACTCTTTTTTCTCTCTTGCTTTTCTTTTGCTGGTTCCCAAAGGTCCCGTTGCAGTTTAGACCTGGGAAGACATCATTACTGTGCGAAGCTCATTTTTCATTCACTAGCATTTATACACATGAACACATTCAGGTTTGGACTCAGTCTAACAGTCCAGAGCCACACATTTCATGACCTTTGCTGAAGCAATTATGTTGGTTAAATTAATCGAAGAAGCCTTGTGCAGCCGCTGATTCAGAAATCTTGCATTTCAGACACTTTTCAGAAGCAGCCCTGCAAACAATTCCTAGATTGAGATTAGCTAGACTGAGAAAGCTGGAGAAGGACTGTTAAACCTGGAGAGGGATTGTTTACAAGGGTGTGAAATAATAGGACAAGGGGTAATGGTTATAAACTGAAAGAGGGTGGATTTAGATCAGATATAAGGAATAAATTCTTCCCTGTGAGGGTGGTAAGGCCCTGGAACAGGCTGCCCAGAGAAACTGTGGCTACCCCCTCCCCGGCAGTGCTGGATGGGGCTTTGGGCACCCTGGGCTAGTGGAAGGTGTCCCTGTCCATGGGAGGATGTTGAGGTCCCTGCCAAACTAAACCATTTTATGATTCTATGATTCAGGCCTGAAATTAAATCAGAAACGGACAATCACCTCAAAGAGAAGTTTATTATTATACTAGGGTTTTTTTTTTCTCCTAAGTATAAAATAGATATTCCTTTAAAACAAAAGGGTTCTTTCAGCTGTATCATAAAACATGCAGAGTAACCATACACAGTCAAAAAAGAAAAGGATGAAGAGTTACCCAAGGAGGAAGAGAGTTCAATACTGGCATTTTGACCTGCATTGATAGCACTTAAGTTTCAATAACACAGAGGCTCCTATTTTTTAATACTTTGTCTTATAGATGATTTTACTGATGAAACCGTGATGGAGTTTAAAGTCTTAGTGAACACTATTCCAATTATTAAATATTTTTTCCTTTGATCAGTGTTGACTGAATAGAGCCTTCAGTTGCAGAAGAGCCTGCACAGAAAAAAAAAAATTGCTGCAGCTCATTTTGTTTGTAACTAATGAGGGGGTAAAAGAGCTCATCTGTATGATAAGTCCACTTAGTTAGTGGTATTCAGGTCCAGGCTTTTATTGAAAAAGCCCCAGGCTGTGGAGCTGTAACAGGTAGATTAGGTGAACAGATCGCTGCTTGGTTTCTGGTGCCTACTTAGTTTACAGTCAGCAATAAATATTAAAGATCATCCTGGCAGGTCACACAAATAGCCTTGGGCCGTGTATACAGTGGGGATTTGTTCTTTTTGCAGACATTGGTAACCATCCTGTGGAGCTGCTGCACCATCACTGTCCTCAGGCTCGACAGACAGAGCTGGATCATGAACAAAGTTAGCTCACACTGGCTGCAGGCACAAAGAGCAAATCACTGCTCGTATATAATGGGTCGGTCTGGATCTATGTGCCTACAGAGAGGTGAATGACAATCCCCCCATACAAACGGGGACAGAGACCCAAACTGGATCTCTCTTCCTGTTGACATAGATTTACCTCTTGATTCACAATTTTCCTGTGAATTCTTCTGCATACCTTTGAAATACTGAATGTACCTAATTCTGAAAGCAGGCTTGGTCCTGCTCCTAATGAAATAGAAAAGTTGCCACTAACATTGACAGGTGCAGGACCAGGCCTGTAGCTCATGTGCATCATGTTTCCTGGTGCAGTTAGACCAGAATGCCATACGACATCCCTGCCAATCCCTGTCCCTCCAGGAGCTGTTTCTGTGGAAAAGAAATCAGCCTGATCAGCCTTGGCTTACTAGTGGTTGAGGGACTTCATGGACTTTACCTGAATGAAGTTTATAAATAATTTTTTTTTTTCCACTTGGAACTTCATGAAAAGGTGACTTGGAAAGTCACTTTTGTTTTCAAGTTGTACTTGCCTTCTTCCTATTTTCTTTAAGAACATCACAGAAAGCTGAAGTTTTCATTTTGGTTTTAGATCATGATATTTGACAGCTCTTGACCATCTTTTGTGAATAGAGGATAATCTCCTGAGTGTCTCACTTGCATGAGTATCAGCTCCCACAATTTAACAGCTAAAGGCTCAATGTATCCACTGACTTCCTTCCTCCAAAGTTCTACTGAAATAAAATAGATTTGAACAGGAGCACCAAAACGTGAGGAAGTAAGAAATCTTCCTGCTATTCTTTTCATTCCTAAAAGTGTTTAGCATGCCTCCCTTTACCACTCTTTTCTTCTACCCCATGTGAGCACATTAGGTGGAGTAAACATGTCTGTGCAGTGGTGATAGAAAGAGAGCCATGTATATCATTTCATCCCCAGGGAAGGAGCATCTGGTGCATCACAGATTTGTCAGGAATTAGGTCGGGAGTCACAGTACTATGTTTTTTAATCTTGTTTGACTTAAAACTGTATTTTGTAATCAGTGTAATAGAAAGGCACCACTGAGATATAGGGATTAGCTGCAGAGAAGAAAAACAATAGTATACATATTTTTGATGTATTTCTATTCGAATTAGAAAGTGCCACTTTGACAGCTCCGAGAGCTGCATATAAAATTTCAGTGTAGTAATCACACTGTCCAGCACTTGAACTTCTTGCAAAGTATTGTCAAAATCAGACAGAAGCAAACTATGAGCAATTTAGAAGGGAAATAAAGGATTCAGTATAATAAATCACAAGAAACATGGATCATATTGGGTGGTTACAGCTATCAATAATGTCTAGCATGTGAATAGAAAGCATTTAGCAATGAAAATTAAATGTTTGATAGAAGACATTTAATGAAAGAATGCCTGCATTTTGTTTTAATTAGAGATAGTAGAAGGGAATCAGGGCAAATACTACGTATGAGTTTAGACTTTCCTTTTTTGTGATTTTTTTTTTAATCCTGGTTAACGAACACAGGCAGAATGATCATGGAGACCTTCTGTCTGTGGAACATAAACTGGAATTTATCACCCTAGAGGAACTGCCACTGTAGAAATGCCTGTTTCAACATTGTTAAAAGCTGGACATATTTGGCAGTGGACTAAAGTGTTAGGAATTCTTTAAAACCCGTCTTTTGATCCAAACTTGTTTTGGAAATAACACAGCAGCAGCAAAGGATTCTCAGTTTCCACCATTAACTTGTTAGGCAGAGACTTTTCTCTCCATAATTACATTTAAAACTTGCTGAGTTGATTCCACAAAGCTTATGCACACCCATAAGAGCAAATAAAAGAAAAATGTAGCATTATTATTATTATTATTATTGTGGATCTGTTCCTACACATACCACACAAAAAAATCCTTCTTAAATAATAGAAGTTTTGCAATACTTTGAGTTACAGAATCAAAGTGTAAACTGAATGGTTCCTTTCTGTTGACAGTCAAGTTGTATACTATCCCCATTCCATGGAAAAAATAATGTTTAATTTGGAGTTTTACAAGTTAAGTTTTAAGGAGAGAACATGGCCTAAAACTCTCCACTTCATGCCACATAAACTCTGAGAAATCAGATTGTCTGTCTGAGAAAAAGGCTAATGAGGCTAATTTTGGAAATCTGTTTTAGGCTACATCAGAGATAAAGATCCAGAAATTTAACTGAAGCATAAAACCTAAGACTATGCTTGCTGACATATGAGTCCATTATCAGTTCAGCTGTGGCCAGTTCTGGTTCTACCCTTGACCAGTTGCATCTCTTCCTTCCAGTGCTCTCCAACTCAATATCTGGTTCAGGGCAGCCTAGAAAGATGTACATCCTAGATGAACTCTGTTATCTCCTGAGATTGCTCTTCTAGCAAAATTAGAGCCTCCTTTTTTCCTCAGTAGGTTAGTGTTTGACTAGACAAGCAGTGTTCCTTTGCTCACAAGAAGGAATTAAACCCATACCATTGCTTACTAAGAGAGGACAATCACTAACCAACTATAGACTACACTAGTGTGGGTGCATAGCAGACACCTCTCTCCTCAGCAACGTGATACTCCAGTAGACATGTATCCATTAAATATAATTGAATAAAGTTACTTGCCAGTGTGAAGACATGAACTTAGTTCTTATTCCAAAATATTAACTTAAGCATTCTTAGAGAAAGGATTACGATACAGGCTGTCTCCATCTTCTCAGGAGCCCAGGCTATTGATGATACACTTGGAGAAGCTGACTTCACTGCACATGAGAAAATAATATTATTCTCTTTTTTTTCACCTAAGCTGTATTCCATCTTTTCTTTTTCATGGTCAGGCAATGATCAAGTTACTTCTTAGTCCATTGAAACCTGTAGGAATTGATCGTCAACCATCAAACTTGCCCCCTCCCCTTTTCACAAACCAACAGTTTTGCTTATAACTCAAACCTTTTTAACTATCAGGAACATCAAATTACCTCATAAAGCACGCGGGTTTGGGTGGAATGCCTGCAGGCACTCTCCTGGCAAGGCTGAGTGCTTCCCATGCCCAGCAATGAGGAGAGCCAGGTACAATAATATGATGAAACTGTACAGGAAATGTAATTGCTACTAAGAAAAGTTTTCCCTACTCCTGGCAGCAATCAGAAATGAAATAGACCCTTTTTGTTTCCACAGAAATTTAAAGACTGCCTACACAGAGAGAATGCTGCATCTCAGCAGAGAATAGATGGGAAATGCAAATCTAGAAAGATATATATGGAGGAACATGGTTTTCTTATTTTCTGAGATTACAAATTAATCAGCAAATATTTGATATATTTTTGACAACAAATACCAATGTCTTCATTTTTGTTTGATCGGTAGCAAAAACCTTGCCCTTCAAATCTGCCAACACACAAACCTTATTCTAATTTTGGCTTCTATGATTTTGCCCTGAACTCTCGCTACTCTATAAAGCCAACTTTCACCTGTTATATTACTATTTTGTAAAACATGTACCTTGCTAGTTGCATCCGGATTAACCTTAAAATAGCAGTGGTGGATGGCTTGTTCATTATTTGAAAAGAATTATCAGATATTTCAGGCCCAGTCTGGCCATTTGAAAATGTACATGGTTCTGAAAAGGTGTCTAAGAATCTTGTTCTCAAAGAACAAGCTCCATGTAACAAAAATACCTTTTTGTGAGGAGCAAAGGCTAGACAGGGAGCATCTGTTTGGGTTGCCATCAGTGGACAGAGCTGAGGCATATGTAAACATAGACCGATAGGTCCAGTCAGAGAAACTAGTATAATTTTCTCAACAATATATCTGCTGACAGGCCACCATTCAAGAGCACTATATGCAGCTGGATAGAAAAGTAAATGCAAGGAATATCCTACAACTTACTTCAGCGTAAGATACCACAATACTTTGATAAGCTTATCTCTTGACCGTTCTGATTCTCATCTGGGGATCAGAGAGATCTCCCTTCCTATTTCCCTCTCTTTCAAGGTAAATTCAGTGAACCCATGCCAGTTTTCACCTGATGGGGATTTGGCTCATTGAATATCAGACTAATGGCTTCAGAAAACACTTCAGCCTTGGCAGCAATAGTAACTACTGTTTCATGTTAGTTATGTATACCTCACACACTTAGCTCTAACTTACTGTAAATAGAATGAAGAGTGCCTTGTTGTTGAATAATTTATTACACATTAAATATGGCCCAAGGCAATAGAGTTTTCAAGTTCCACAAGGCCTTATATATTTCCTGCTGTTATGTAAAGGAAATACTGACAGTCTGAATTATGAAATATAGATTACCCATTCAGCAACAGTTCAAAGATACATTGTGTGTGAGGGCAATGATCAGAGACATGGTATTTCAAGCATTATATGTAGTCTTATGATAGGTACAGTATCTGTTCAAATACATCCCTGCTGCACAGAAAAGCTGCAGAACATGAAGAAACCTTCAGTCACCCTAACAAATGGGCATGGCTGATACTACTGTCTCATAACCCCTTTACAGCCACATTTTTTTATCTTTTCTTTGTTTCCTAGTCTCACTTTATCCTTCTTTTCATGTTTAATGAGACATAAAAATACCTTTACTTCACTGAGTATCTTTCAGCCAAGCAGCAAAGAATAGCACATTAAGGCACACAACACCTCTGTGGGGGAAGTAAGAGGTACACAGAGATTTTTTCTACCTACCATAAGGTGTATAGATCTCTAAAGTGGAGGGCAGTAACACTTCCAAGAAGAATGTATCTCAAGATTACTCTTAAACAGCATATTACCTGTGCAAGATGCTACACGACATATCCTCAGTCAAGAAAAATACTCAACATTTGTGCTTAAACTAGATATGTAGATTTGTTGGAGCTACATTCTTAAAATGTCCGGTGATTAAAAGTTTCACTTCTACACTTCAAAGAACCAAACATTTAAGGAAACAGAGATCAATGAATTCTGAAGTCTCAGTGAGACCTGAAGTACCAGCTGACATGGTTTTCAGCTATGGAGAAATTTTAAGACAGATACTTTGAAATTCCGCAATGACTTCTATCAGAGGTCAATATACATTATAAAATATATGAAGCACATTATTTCTCTTTTACAAGTGAGAAAGCCAAGCACAAACAGATGATGTGTTTTCCAAAGGCTGACAGCAAACTAGGAAGGTACAGACAGGAACACCCCACTGGCAAGATTCTTGCCCCCTACTTTTCACATGGCAGAGAGCTTTCAGCTGCTTCTTGCAGAAGCCACCCCTGCAGCCCCTGCTTCTCCACCAGAACCCAGCCACACAAAACTGTGACATTTGTACTTCTTCTGATACACTTTTTAGAGAGACTTACCTGCTACAGTTTGAATCTAGGCAATGATATCCATGGATTTTATGGCAGAAATGCAGATCTGGGATTTTTTTATTATCTTTTTTTTTTTTAAATGCCATCAGACAGGGGAAAAATATGTATTAAAATTATAAACATGTAGATTAACACTTGATTATTCAGGAGTAAATTTCTTGTGTGAATCTTTCTAGGTTTCTTCACTTTTTAAAACAGATGTTTAATGGAAGGCTTTCAGAAACCCCACAAATCCGGTAGGAAGTTTGCTAACTTTTCCAGATCCTCCCAAAACATTCCAGGTCAAATGTAATTATGAAAATTTTCTATGATACTCTTGAGAGATGTATCATGATATCTATGGAGATGATGCATCATAAGATTTCTGTATTTCAGAGGATGGTAAAGAAATGGCTTGACAATCAATGACATACAGACATTTTAACACAAAAAACTACTTGTGCTGAGTGACATTCATTATCTGAATAGCAGATCAAATGCACTTTGTTCTATATATGGCAAAGATATACCCTTAGTTACGCACTCATGGAACTTCATCCTCACTATAACACTGTATGAAAGGAGAACAGGCTGAGAAAGCAATTCCAGCTGTTATAATGAGGGTAGGCTGGATTACGCTTAACTGAATCAGAAGTATGCTGCAGTCACTGGGAGGGGAGAGTGAGAGAACACATTCCTGGCACCTGCGAAAAATAGCAAAACAAGTGTGATTTGACTAAATGGCAGAGTTAGGGAAGGGGGCTTGATTTGCCCATACAGCTTCTCTGCTCTTCCTTGTACTTAAGCATTATGATTGACTATTTAATTATATTGATCATGTACTTTTTTTTTTTTAATTCTGCAGAACCACTGCGTATTTAGTGGGTGGTACTCAGTAAACAAGGCAGCTGTTCAATATTCCTTTTTATCCACTTTATTCACTGTGTGTGGTCTCATGCCTTATTTAGTTCACAGAATCCCAAATCAGTCCTGGGTCTGGAATTATTCACCAAATAGTATGTGATTATGCAATTAAAGACTGTATCAAAACACACAAAAGGGTAGAATTAGGATTGCATACAGCTGAATTTAAGTTAGTTGAATTCCCTACATTTGAAGTGCTTGATTTTTCCACCTTAATAAACTTCTTTCTGTAGTTTTGTTTTTATTTTTGCTGACCTTCTGAGGAAAAGCCTGTGGTGGACCTTTGTAAGCCTCAGTTACTAGAACTGTAAAGTTGTGGCCTAAGTTGTGAATGGTTTGCTGTGTAGAGCTAAAAACCCCCCTTAATTCTCAGCATAGCCCCAGAAAAGCCTCAGGACCTTCTCTGCTGCATTATTGCCTGACGCAGCGGTATCATTCTTTCCTATGCCATTCTCCTAACAGAGCCTCCTGAGAAACAGCCTCACCTTTGCTGGAGTAAAAAAGGCTCATTGTAGACCTTACCTAATACAACACTGTGCCTTACACAAGGAAACCCACAAGAATCTGGAGAGAGATGACACATCTTGTTCAACAACCCCTGGCCAGATGGGGATACCTCAAGTGTGATGGCATCTGTGATCACAAACTGAAGACTGTGCTTGTGGGTATCCAGCAACATCCCTTTTTCGTCACTCAGCAAACAAAGGGTATAAGCTGGCTGTCTATAATCTTAGAGATAAAAGACCTCTCCTGACACCTACTTCATTTCCCCTGTGGTTTTCACACGTTTTTGCCTTATTCCCATGCATAAGGGATCCCCCTGTTAGCAAGGCTGTTTTTTCATGCTGATTTTTTTCCCTTTATTTAATCCCAGTCTAATTATACCCAAGTATGTCTAATTATATCCCCTAATAGCAGGCTAAATAATTTCCAACCCTACTTGGCTTTTGCCCTGTTCAAATATTTAAAACTGCTGCCAGAATCTCCTCTCATTTCTACCAGGCTATGTCAGAGAGTAAAATTTAGCATAGACCAATGGAGCTTCAGGCTCATGGTAATGCAAAGTGGTGTGAGAAGGGGGCAGTGTCTCATAATCCAGCATAATTCTAGGATTCAATCACTTTGGTAATTCGGGCCTAAATTGATTCACTTTAGAAATTTTCCATAACTCAAATTTCTAAGGCTTTGTGGGGTCTGGGAGGAAGAAGGTGGAAAGGAATAGGGGATTTATTCTTCATTTTGAATTTCAAGTGCAGAGGCTTTAGTAAATGAATGCATGGAGGGCTTCAATTGCACATGGAGAAGCACTGGGTTGTGAGCATGGAAAAGGGCTGTTTATCAATTATTGTCACTTATGTTGTGGGAACTTAAACCAAAATTACTGTCATGCTAAGGTATAGCTGGAAAAGTCACCCTTGTTCTTGCTTTACATGACCTGGTAAAAGACACAGATGAACATTCTACTAACATGGATAAAATAGCCTGTGTGCTGGTTGCTGCTTGCATTTTTTTTCCTCTTTATATTGGCTCTCTTCCTAAACATATTGCAAGATTCAGTATCCTCCACTTACCACCACAGCCTCCTCTTCTTCCTGTTCCATCTCAAGCTATGAATAAAGAAAAGCAGCTGGATTTTCTTTCACTTTATGTATTTAACAACTATGTAAATTCAGAACAAACCCACCGACCTGAGAACACACCTTGCCATTGGCCTTGATCTGTTTCCACAGAATGAAACATAATTAATCAAATGGACCAGCATTTAATTTCAAATAGTCCATACTAAAATTGAAAATATAAACCGATATTAAAGGAGCTTTTCCGTTGAATAGCAGCTCAAGTCCTTGGTTTGAAGTCATAGATTGAAGATTAAACAGAATCACAGAATGCTTTGAGTTGGAAAGGGACCTCAAGGATCGTCTAATACCCACCCCCTGCCATAGGCAGGGACACCCTCCACTAGCCCAGGTTGCTCAAACACCCATCCAACTCGGCCCTGAACACTGCCAGGGATGGGGAAGCCACAGCTTCTCTGGGCACCCTGTGCCAGGGCCTTACCGCCCTTAAAGGGAAGGATTTCTTCCTAACAACTAATCTAAACCTACAAAGATTAAATTCATTCCCCCTTGTCCTATCACTATATTCCCTGATAAACAGCTCCTCTCCAGCATTTCTTGTAGGCCCCTTAAAGTACTGGAAGGCTGCAATAAGGTCTCCCCAGAGCCTTCTCTTCTCCAGGCTGAACAAGTCCAACTCTCTCAGCCTGTCTTTACAGCACAGGTGCTCCAGCCCACTGATCAACTTTGTTGCCTCTTCTGTAATTACTTCAACAGCTCCATTTCTTTCTAGTACTGAGGACCCCAGAGGTGTGTGCAAAAGTATCCACACATGTCCCTGAAAATACAAATGCACAAAACAGGGCAAAATAGCCAAATATGTTTCTTCTGCTCTTGGACTAGATGGATTTCTGGTGTAACCCAGTATTACCATTCTTATTATCCTAATTTGTTTGTGTGATAATTATTTATAGTCTCCAGAGAAAGGCATATAGATTATACTGACAAGAAGGGTGGACACCCAACCACTCTGAACTAACACTGTTAACACTGAGATTTTTTTCTCTCAGCTGCATTTTACATGAAGCATGAGGAGGGAGGAAGGAGGAACTGAATTACTTTATTATATTACTAATATTGTTATATTAATGTATTCTTTGTATTTCTGTTCCTAAATGACTGCAACTTCAAGTTGCCTGTTCTTTCACATAGAATTCCACAAATAACTTCACTTTTTCAAATTAGCTATTCAAAACTCACTGTCTTCCAGATGAATGAGGCTGCCGAGTTGACACTAGCAAATAATCTTTGAAAAGACTTTTTTCATCAACAACTCACCTTTGGAAAATATGATAACACAATGTGTTGTGTTTCTGTGGCAAGGTTTTTGTAGCAAGGGCTGGGGAACTACAGGGGTAGCTTCTGATAGATGATGCCAGAAGCTTCCCCCATGTTCGATAGAGCCAATGCCAGCCAGCTCCAAGATGGACCTGCTGCTAGTCAAGGAGAAGCCTGTCAGTGACAGTGGTAGCACCTCCGTAATAACATATTTAAGAAGGAAAAAAGAAAGGAGCAGAAGCTTTTGCAGGCAGATAGAAGAGTGAGAATATGTGAGGAATTACAGACATCATGGTCAGTGAAGAAGGAGGGGGAGGAGGTGATCCAGATGCTATAGCAGAGATTCCCCTGCAGCCCATGGAAGTACACCCTGGTGAGGCAGGCTGTTCCCTTGCATCCCATGGAAGAGGATGGTGGAGCAGATATTCCACCTGCAGCCTGTGGAGGATACCTGAAGCAAGCTGTGACCTGATAGGAAGTTCATGCTGGAGCAGGGTCCTGGCAGGACCTGCAGCCCATGAAGAGAGGAGCTCATGTTGTCACCGGTTTGCTGTCATGAAAGGGATCCATGATGGAGCTGTTTGTGAAAACCTGGAGAGGACTCACACTGGAGAAGTTCATGGAGGACTGTCTCTTATGGGAGGGACCCCATGATGGAACAGGAGAAGAGTGTGATGATTCCTCCCTCTAAGGAGGAAGGAGTGGCAGAGACGTGATGAACTGACCACAACTCCCGTTCCCTGTCCCCCTGTGCTGCTGAAGGGAGGAGGTAGAGCAGTCAGGAGTAAAGTTGAGCCTGGAAAGAAGGAAGAAGTAAGAAAAGGTGTTTTAATATTTAGGTTTATTTCTCATTACCCTACTCTGACATTGGCCTTACAATAAATCAAATTATTTTCCCTAAGTTAAATCTGTTTTGCCCATGATGGCAATTGGTGTGTGATCTCTCTCTGTCCTTATCTCAACCCACAAGCCTTTCATTATGTTTTCTCCCCTGTCCAGCTGAGGAATGGGAGTGACTGAGTGGCTTGGTGGGCACTTGAGAACCAGAAAAGGTCAATCTACCCCACTCAGATTTGTAAATATATAGAAATACACAAGTATGACATCTTATGGAATTTTCCACGTGAAGGAAAATTTTAAAAATTGTGGTTTTAAAAACCAGTTACATTTACTTTGAGACTACAAAATCTACTATATTCCCATCCTAAGTGTATTGCTTCTTCTTTACATACCCCAGGGTATATGGGCACACTAGCAGTGTTAACTTGGTTACATGTCTTTTATATTAACCTCACCTCTGATTTTTTAATGTTTTAAGGATTGGTTTTGGAATACTTGCTGTATTGTTGTTTTATGTTTATTTTTCACTGTGTATACTGAACTTTTATCTAGCATCATGGAGTAATTATCTAGGAATTTCTATAGAATCCCATGACTCTCTTTCACTACTTAACATGCGCCTAAATGCACTTTTCAAGCACAAAGTCTAGACTGATTATTTACTTGAAGGTTTTCTCATGGATCTACAGAAATACCAAGCTCTGCAAAGGCTAAAACAGGTGCTTTCGTCTTTGAATGACACCTCTGCAGGTCTACAGACTAAGTTAGTGACAGCTTATGAACTCCTGGTATAATTAGTAAGTTTATATATGGATCATGATAAATCTTCCAACAGCAGAATACAGTGTTCTAAAACTTTGGACCCTGAATTAACTTTACATTATTTTATTTAAAAAAAACCTTCTTGTATTCAATCTGCTTATAATTTTTACAGTTGGCATGGTGACTGCCAAAAATGTGCTAGAGGCATTACAGCTCTAAGCTTTTCTTGTAGCCTATGATGCTTAATCAAAAAGTTTGCAATACATCCCAATACTGTAAGTGGTAATGCTAAAAATACTGCTCTCTTCAGAGCATAAACAATTGCAACATGCTTTCAAAAAGAGTTTGGGCTTACAGCGAAACAGAAAAACACCAACACTTATCCCTTTATCCAGTTCTGCACTTTAGGAGCATGCAGCAACCCTGGAAGTCTTAAATGTCTGGTATTGAGCAAATTTTTTCTTTTACAGAACTATCTACTTTTAAGATATAATTTGGTTAGTATTCAAGGATCGCCTCCTCCAAGCTCAGCAGTGGTGCACCCTGACTAAAAAAAATGTCTGGCAAAGATGTGAGGAGACCTGCATGGATAAAGGAGGAGCTCCTGGGCAAACTCAAATACAAAAAAAAAGAAGGCTACAGAGGGTAGAAGCAAGGGCGGGTAGCCTGGGAGAAATACAGAGAAATTGTCTGAGCAGTCTAATTCTATCAGGTTAAGAAAACTAAGGCCCTGATAGAATTAGATTTGGCCAGGGACACCAAAGACAACAAGAAAAGCTTCTGTAGGTATGTAAGTGATAAAAGGAATAAGAGGGAAAACATGACCCCTCTCCATAAGGAAATGGAAGACCTGGTTACCCAGGATGTGGAGAAGGCTGAGGTACTCATTGAATGTTTTTTGCCTCAGCATTCCCCAGCAAGGGCTCTAGTCACGTTGCCCACATTGCAGAAGGCAAGGGAAGGGNCTAGTCACGTTGCCCAAATTGCAGAAGGCAAAGGTAGGGACTGAGAATGAAGAATCACCAATTGAAGGAGAAAATCAGGTTCAAGAACAACTAAGGAATCTGAAGGTGCACAAGTCCATGTGATCTGATGAGAGACATATGTGAGTCATGAGGGAACTAGCAGAAGAATTTGCTAAAACATTCTCCATCATATTTGAGAAGTCATGCCAGTCTAGTGAAGTTCTCACTGACTGAAAAAGGGGAAATAGAACCCCCATTTTTAAGAAGAAAAAAAAGGAAGACCTGTGGAACTACTGGCCAGTCAGTTTCACCTCTGTGCCTAGCAATATCATAGAGCAGATCCTCCTGGAAACTATGCTCAGGCATATGGAAAATAAGAACTTTATTGGTGACAGCCAACATGGCTTCACTAAGGGCAAATCATGCCTCACAAATTTGGTGTCCTTCCATGATGGGGTTACAGCATTGCTGAAGAAGGGAAGAGTGACAGACATCACCTATCTGGACTTGTGCAAAGCATTTGACACTGTCCCACATGACATCCTTTTCTCTAAATTGGACAGGTATGGATTTGATGGAGGGACCACTCAGTGGATAGGGAATTGGCTGAATGGTCACACTCAAAGAGCTGTGGTCAACAGTTCAATATCTAGATGGAGAACAGTGACAGGTAGCATACCTCAGGGGTCAGTATTAGAACTGGGGCTGTTTAATATCTTTGTCAGAGACAGGGACAGCAGTACTGTTTGCACCATCAACAAGTCTGCTGATGACATCAAGCCGTGCGGTGTAGCCAATATGCTGGAAGGAAGGAACTCTGTCCAAAGGGACCTTTATAGTCTTGAGGGATGGGCCTGTGCAAACGTTATGAAGTTCAACATGGCCAAGTGTGAGGTTCTGCACATTGGTCAGCACAATCCCAAGCACAACTCCAGGATGGGTAGAGACTGGATTGAGAGCAGCCGTGAGGAGAATAACTTCGGGGTGTTGGCAGATGAGACTCTGGATGTGAGTGGGCAAGGTCCATCTGCAGCCCTGAAAGCCAACTGTATCCTGGGCTGCATCAAAACCAACATGACCAGCAGGTCAAGGGAGGTGATTCTCCTCCCCTACTCTGTTCTTGTGAGACCTTACCTGGAGTACTGTGTGCAACTCTGGGGTCCCCAGTACAAGAAAGACATGGAGTTATTGGATGGAGTAAAGATGAGTGAAGATGATTGGAGAGCTCGAGCACCTCTGCTATGAAGACAGGCACCCTGGGCTAGTGGAGGGTGTCCCTGCCCATGGCAGGGAGCTGGAACTAGGCAATCTTTGAGGTCCCTTCCAACCCAAATCATTTGATGATTCTGTGGTTATGATTCTAGGGTAAGTTTGAGATATGTATAGATTGAAAGAGTTTGCTCCCTTTAATATGTTACAAAAATGTTATTTAAAGCCATGCTTCTGTAAACGCATATATGTGAGGAGATTTGCACCAAAGTGAATAATAGCCCTGAACTCATGGGGATGACTTACAATGGGAGTAATCTTTGTGTTCAGCTGTCTGCATAATTTGGACTCATTCATTATAAATCACAACACACAGGGCAAACATCTCCTCATACAGGCAAATGACAGCCCTCATGTGGCTTGTTTATTCCTGTAGCATGGGTGAGATTTTTACCTATGGGGAATACATTCTATTTTGGTACTTTTATATATGGGTCCTTAAAAGCAGGGATCACAACGTATTTTCTTTCCAGATGTTTATGATAGTCCACATTTACGCACCTTGAACTGGCACTTACACAGTGTGAGGCCAGATGAACCTTGTAGTTTTAGGAGGTGTGTGTCTGGTTTCTGGGGCTATGGCCCAGCTGTACATTCCGTTGCACACAGCAAACTGATACAGCTATTTGCAAGGTGTGTTATCTCTTCTAAGGTATTTCTATTCTCTCATTTTTTCTGAAGACTTTCAAAGAGGAATACTGTGTCTACTCCTGTGTAAGAGGTGACTGGCAGTGCATTGGTGGCAGCAGTGGTAATGCCACCAATGCTGACTCTGAAACTGTTGCTTAGTGTTGGAAAATCCTACTCTGTAAAGCCTTATAATCTAAATATGTGGCAGTTTCAATGTTTTGATGGGAGTCAGAGTTGCTCAGAGCTACTGAGGATCAGGTTTCTCAATGAGATGTCATGTATGACTTAAGTAATCCGTATTTGAAAAACCTTTCTTTGAAAGGTTTGGCCTCATCACTCGCTGTTGTACTCTAATGAGATTAAGAGAGGGGTTTTGACTGTCACGTATAGCTGTAATGGGGGTATGTGTAGGCCCGTAAAATTTCTTCTGGTCTCGAGGAAAAAAAAATTTAATTGTAACAGAAGAAGGTAATTTTTATAGTCCCAACCTTTTGGATGCAGTAACAGTTTCCTTCTCTGTACATCATGAACTTCTTGCAATACCTTGATAATACAGAGGCAGAAAATGGGCCAGAACCACAAGAGTAAACAAGTTCCATCTTCCACAAGCTGCAGTAAAGACACATACATGAGAATTATGGTCTTGTAGAGTATAAACACAGAAGCACTCAAAACCTCCAGTGTGTTTAATATGCTTGCTTTTGTTAAGGAAACGCCGGGTGCTTGTTTGCAAGAGAAACCTTAATTCAAACATATAAGAGGTAATGACTGTACTGGTGTGAGTACAGTCTTTATACAGAATTGTAGGAGTAAGCTCTTAAAAAGCATCTTTTTCATGGTTTTTTTTTAAAACTAGGTTTCATTTAGGAACAACTTTCAGGTATTATTAAGTATTACATTTGCAAAAGCAGGCATAATTGTGTTCTTCATCAAAAATATAAAGCTGCGGAAAATTTTATTTATTATTTCATTACTTTTAAATCTAGTTTTCTAAGGAACAGGGGCTGACCATGATCCAGTTACTTGTCCATCAGTCTTGTTATCATTCTATTTGCCTGGCTTCACAAGTAGGTTTTGGATGTTTTGAAAAATTTCAGAAAATTAGAAGTTTCAAACTTATTGTATTGCTAAAAGTGTTTTGAAAATATGGAACTATGTAGGACAGAGGTATGATGTTAGTTGTCTAAAATGGGAGTAAGGATGCAATGTAAGCTCACTCCTGATTACACATCAGAGCATCTACACAACAAAAGTGTTCCGACCATTACAGAAATTTCACTGTGAGTTTGTGCCTTGGCTGATGCTCGACAATTTATTTACCAGATATAGTGTCTCACTGGTGTGGTTCCACTGAGTTGTAGCAAGGGTCCAGTAGGGCTTGTAATTTTAGTGGAACTCAAACTATTCATAATTTTGTAAAGATGCTAATGGGTCCTAATGGGATGCACCCAAGGATGCTGAGGGAGCTGGAGGAAGTCATTACTCGGCCACTATCCATCATCTTTGCTAAATTCTGGGAAATGGGAGAGGTGCCTGAGGACTGGAGGACAGCAAATGTTATTCCAGTCTTCAAAAAGGGCAAGAAGGAGGACCTGGGTAGCTGCAGATCTGTTAGCCTCACTTCCATCCCTAGAAAGGTGAATGAACTACTTATACTTGGTTCTGTCTTTAGGCACATCAAGGATAAAAGGGTTGTTAGGAGCAGTCAATATGGTTTTACAAAGGGAGGGTCATGTTTGACTAATCTAATAGCCTTTTATGAGGATCTAACCATGTGGATAGATGATGGTAGGGCAGTAGATGTGGTCTACCTTGACACTGTCTCCCACAGCATCCCCATGGCTAAACTGAGGAAGTGTGGACTAGAAGGTCAAGTAGTGAGGTGGATTGAGAGCTGATTGAAGGCAAGAAGCCAGCAAGTTTTGATCAATGGGTCAGGATCTGGCTGGAGGCCTGTATCTAGTGGAGTCCCTCAGGGGTCGGCACTGGGACCTGTACTATTCAATATATTCATTGATGACCTGGATGAGGGAATAGAGTGTAGTCAGCAAGTTTGCTGATGACACAAAACTGGGAGGGGTGTCTGACACACCAGAGGGCTGTGTTGCCATCCAGGAAGACTTAGACAGGCTGGAGAGCTGGGCAATGAGAAGTTTAATGGATTTTAAAAAGGGCAGGTGTAGTGTCTTGCATCTGGGGAAGAACAACTGCAGGTACCAGTATAGGTTGGGGACAGAACAGTTGGAGAGCAGTGGTGAGAGTGGCCTGGGGGTCCTGATGGACAGCAGAATGACCATGAGCCAGCAGTGTGCCCTCCTGGCTAAGAAGGCCAATGGCATCCTTAGGTGTATTGGAAGGGGTGTGGTTAGTAGGTCAAGAGAGGTCCTTCTCCCCCTCTACTCTGCCCTGGTGAGACCGCATCTGGAATATTGTGTCCAGTTGTTCTGGCCCCCTCAGTTCAAGAAGGACATAGAGCTCCTTGCAAGAGTCCAGCTCAGGGCCACCAAGATGATTAAGGGAGTGGAACATCTTCCTTATGAGGAAAGGCTGAGGGAGCTGGGCCTCTTTAGCTTGGAGGCCCAGCTAAGAGCTAAGAGGTGACCTTATTAATGTTTATAACAATACTTAAAAACCACTGCTTTTCATTTACCTGAACTTAAAATAAACCTAACATAAAAAAACCAAAACAAAACCCTCAAACAAAAAAGAACCCCAGAGAACCCAACAAAACAAAACAAAAACCCCTTAAAAGGCATCTAATGTAAAAAGCTCAAACAAAATACACATAAAGTAAAAAACCCAACAAAAACCTAAATATAAAGATTTAACTGTTATGCTTGTGAATACATATTTTCCATTTAAAATATAACTTTATATATGTAATGTGTGGGATACCTTTTTAAGCAGATTGCAGGGGGTTTTTTATCTTCTTCCTTACTTTGCAAATCTGTGGCAATGATCACCTCATTTGATTTGGCTTCTTTAACAGTTAGGAATTTCAGAAGCATAACTTTCTGTTAAACGGGCCGTGTTAGCCAGGAAAGTCTCTCTTTTCCCGTGGATCCGATTCCTGCAAGAGAATCCCAGGTACAAACAGCCCCAGCCCCTGCAGACACGTAATCAGGTCTACCCTTACAACATCAATGTGAAGCTACATATGTAAGTAAAATATGTGGATACGGGCCAGGGTGACATCGAGGGACATTTGCCAGGTCTTAATTGAGCAATAAGACAGGGTGTAGACTCTGATCCCATGCTTTGGTATGTTGCTAGGCAAAGGGCAACAGCTCTGCACTATCACTCAATGAGGTGTGCTGTCATTGCACAATAGCTCCATATTGTACGCTGGGATGATTATAGAGTGCTATTTTCAGTGTATAGAAGACACTTTATTTATGTATATTTTATTCTGCTGACATGCAGAGGAAATAGCTGCTTGGTAAATGCCATGTTATAGTAAGTGCATGGTCTATTTTTAGCCAGACAATAATGTGAAAGGTGCTATCGTTTATCGGCCACTATAGGTGTGCATGGTCTTACATATCAAGGTTGGATGAAAGACTTAAAAAAACAATGCCTTGTTCCTGCAATGAGTCGTGGGCATGCAGAATCCTACCTACACATGATGCTGAGGAGAGAGGTGTTCAGTGCCTTGCTGCCTCCAACACTGAAAGTATACCTGTAGCAAAAAATTCCCACTGCATATTGTGAGGAAATCTGGGATATGTAAAAAGACAATACTGCTCCTTGGAAAACAATTTCTCATAGGAAGCAGCATGAAATCATTTTCGGCTTCATAGTTATCTTGTTTGTTTTGCTAATCCTCACAAAGATTAATAAAGGAATGATGAGACAACAGCAAACTGTAAGCACAGGAAGCGACTATTGCCTAAAGCATCTGGATATGATTATGTAAACACAATGTAATAAGAAAGCTGAGAGATTTAACTTTTGAAATCTCTTTTATTCCCTCCTAAAAAAACACCCTCTCAGAATATTTACCTTATTCCTGCAAGTTGTTAAAGCACTGCAATTTTCACTTCAAGATCCTTGTTATTATTGATCACTCTACCCTAGATTTGATCTTTTGTCCAAAGTTTTCCCAGCATGTATTCCTGTATCTGACCCTTTAATTTGAAAGAGAGAGGTAATTACAATTTGAAGGGGTTGTATTGTATCTAACTGCTATATGTACTATTTTCCTCCTACCTGCTGGTAAATATAATCAATATTTTGAACATTTACTACATGGTATGTTTTCTTTGTCACTGAAACACTGACCTCTGCTTTAAGAGCAAGAAGTTGAACATTATTCACAATGAGCCAGCAAGCCACCCAAGCTGACAACTCACTAAAATTCCCAAGAGAGAAACATTTTAAGAATACTGTTACATATTTATGTTAGTAGTTTTAATATTCATTCTACTAACTTTTAGTTTTTTCCTCCCTCAGAAATTACATTTTGTAAAGACTGCTAACCGTACAGATTTAATTTTTTAGCCCTTTTGTTAGAAGGAATTCAGTTTTATAAACAAATCACCTTAAATCTGCACTTTATATAATATACATATACTACATATACTATGCATTCATTTTTACCTGTTTATGGTTCTCTCTCTCCATGGATCAGCATTACTGAGCTTGACCGTATAAGGCTCTGCGGAGATTCTATGATGCTACTATCTGGCAAATGATGCAGACATATTTGATAATGTCTAAATTTTATCCTTTTCTCCAACCAAGTGATTCAGGTAAACAGAGGTAATAGGAAGAATTTTTCATCTCTTAAAGCTGACCCACAAAACCCTACACACTGAAGGAAGCTGTCCAGAGCAATCCAACAGGAACCCTCACCCTGGAGCATGTAGTCACTGGAGCTAGGAGTACATCAGGCATCTCTGCGTACCTCAGCAAGCCTTACATCTCTCAGGCTTCACTTCAGACAAGTTCTTAGATAGACATAGAAGTGGTATTATTCATTAGCAATCCACTGGTCCAGATGTATGCTTGGGAAGTGGGGGCCTGCATTCAGTCTGAACACATGCAGATCAAAAGGCTCTGTACATCAGGACACTGCCATGCCCAGGTCATGGATAGTCCAGGCTTATCCTCAACTTTCTCTTGAAGCCAAACCAGCAGGAAAACACAAATGCAAGAGACATTAAGAAAGATGCAGAAGACAACCAAGGGTGCAGTAACTTGGGCACTTCATTAACGCAAGAGAAATATGCACCTATTCTGTCATTTTACACCCATCTAATAATGTAGAATGACTGGAGAGTTCAGAAGCGAGGAGGAACTGGTTTCTGTCTGGGACTTCTATAGCACCCCCTGTAATGCATAAAAAAGTCCTGCTTAGCATCAGTAGCTCTTGGCAGAACACGGTCATTGCAGTGGCCTCTTCAGTGAACTTAGGTCTCAACTCTATGAAGCATATTGAGAGGAGAATATTTTGATGGTAGGAGGCTAATGATTGGGCCAGGTAGGTTTGTTTCATAAGGCCACCAAAACCATTTCTCTGGTGCTAGGAAAAAATCCCACAACACTCTCTTTTCCTCTAGGTTTTGCTGTTTAAGAACAAGGCTGAAAGAACCTACCAATGACACAAGGGCAAACAAAGACTCCATTATCCTTTTTCTCTTTTTTCCCCCCAAACACTATTTTAGCTGAATTTTCCTAAAAGGAAACACATAAAAAGAGGTTGAGACAGATGTCTGGCAGGGGTATTTTCAATTCAGTTGGTCAGAGTCTGATAAGGTTAGAAACAACAAAAACCAACGTTCCTCTTGACTAACACAGTCAGTCAACCATTAAAAACAGTCAGTCAACTAACTGCTCGCAACTGTAATAAGGAACTACTGAATGCCAAACTATTACAGTTTTGCCCATAATATTCTTATAACGGATAATTCCAGGTATCAAGATGGGCAGCTGTTTCTATGAATTAATATTGTCTTTTCATTTTTTCATTTAGATAAGACAACAAAAATGTTAAAAATGAGTAGTCATTCATTATATAAAGCAGCAGCTGAGCGGTAGGTGGAGGAATAGTTGTTTGTTCCTACTCCTAAGCAAACACACATACAGTTTCATTTTTTAAGTTCATTTTATTTTGATGGCAGAAGAAGTGATCTTTAATGACACAGAGTTTCAACTGGTAAATCTTCTTTGCAGTTTTTCCTGTTTAATCTCTGAAAACTGATGTAGCCCATTCCAATTGCCCACAGCATCGGCTTTATTCTCTTGAAAGAACTTGCTCTCTTTTTAGTTTTCCCTTAATGTTTTGAGCCCTTATGAGAAATGGTAATAATCTTAAGGTGTTGGCAGGAGCCATAAAATTCATCAAAAATAAAGCTCATGTCTAACCAAGTATTCCATTATCAAGACCACCCAAGAGATCCAGGTTTGTCACAGACACAAGTATATTCATAGAATAATAGAATCACAGAATCATATTCCCTTATATGATTTTCTAGGATTAGAAAGGAAAGGAATTTGGTTGATTAATCAAGTTAGAAAAAGGTTACGAAGGCAATTCTACCTAAAGAACATAGCCTTTTACTTGTTTTGGAGCTAACGCATTCAGGTCTAGTTGTTTATTACAGCCAGTCCTTTTATCAGGCTTGATTTCATGCAGCCATCCTGGTGCTGGGTCCCATATCTTGTATTGAAGAACTTTCCTTGACAATTTGTGACCAGCTTTTGCCCAAACGACTCTATCTCTGCATGCTGGCACTGGATCCTGTGCAAGATGGAAACACTACAGGAGCTTCAAGATGCTGCTGCACCTCTCAGTTATAAACTTTCCCCCTGACTATGGCTTTGTGAGCCAAAGCCTTGATTGCTGCAACATACTGCTTGGGCTGTCACCCCGCAACAGGACAGGGAGGTCAAAGCATTCCCTGGAACTGATCCACGGATGACTGGCCTATCCTGCAACAAGAGCCCAAATATCAGGTGTGAATGTCATCTTCACTGTTTGTTTCCCTGAAAGCCCAGAAAGTTCTGGAAACTCTGAAGCATTTTGTTTCAGCACAGGTTGGGAGTTGCCACTGTAGCACCTATTGAAAAAACAGTAGTTTGCATCACAACAGCAGGATGAGACATAGTGATACTTGAGCTAAGTCACAGCCACTTCCCAGCTCAGTTCAGGGTGATGACTAGTCCCAGAGTAGCTGGCATCCTGCTATAGGAAAGATCACTTCTTTCACTGTCTCTTACAGTAGTGATTATAATCTGCCAGATCAATCTTTCCTTTCCTGGAGCTGAAATCTCTGTGACTGACAGAAGATCATATTTGGAGGCTCCACAGCTCTGAAATTGGGTTATTCTGGAAATCTGCCACTGTCACAGCCTGGCAAAGTACAGAGATCAGAATTACACTTGGCTATGCAGTCAATCTTGTGAACTGTTGCATCACCCACTGCTTCGGGATGTTACAAGCTTTTGAGTTTAATGGACAGCTCTTTTCTTTAGTCTTAGGATCATTTCCATTAGTTTCCACATACCAAAAAACTGGAAAAAAAAATACACTTCTCAAGTCCATTGCACTTTGAAACTTTCTCTCTTCAATATTTCTCTGCCTATCTTAGCTGAGGAATCCCAGAAAATAAATAATGTGAAATGCCCATAAGTAGCAGGCTGGGGACCCACATCAAAAAATTAGATGACAACAGTTATTAATTCATGCCTTGTGAGACAGAAATTAAATGACTTTATGTTAATTTCCTCCCCACACCTTCACCCTTTTCTAAGGTTAATAGAAAGGATTCCTGTTGTACACAAGTTATTTTAAGATCTTGAACAACTTACAGATCTAACATATTTTTCCATGTGTATAAATAACCCCACCTGTTGCAGTATCATATATATGATATCATTAAAATAGATGCAAGCAAAAAATAGTAGTATACTACATTTCAATCTAAAAATGATTCTAAGAACAAAGCAGAGATATGAGACATGGCTCTTCCTATGTCAAAAATATAAAAGGGATTCTCCAGTCTGAGGTGGATTTTCCACTGTCGAAACCCTATTATACACTCATCAACATTTTTAAAGTTACTGAAAATTGAAAAAAACCATACATTTCCTTGGCCAGCTGTGGAATAACACAGAAAATGTTGTCTTGCTGTGCCTTGTAGGGTTTGTCAAAGTGGTGCCAAGGATGTCCCAAAGTTGTCTCAGCTTCACAAATTCATATGTCCCCTTTTACTGTTGCACCTGAAACAATCATGGGACTCCAGGAGTTAATGAAGAGCTTTCCCCCCATTTTTCAATACAGAACTGAGACACACACTGAGAAAACTCAAAGGCATTTTGTTATATTGTAGGCACAAGACACAAGAAGACACAGTACCTGCTCCAAACTGCAGGCTGATCCAAACTATACTCCTTTGCATGGTAGAACAGCCATATTTCAGATATGAAAGAGAACTGATACCAATCTTTCTGCAAATTATTCTCCCAAAAAAGCACTGTGGTCTGAAGGTGGTTATTTTTACAATGATATTTTTGCTTCTTTGGTGGCCATATCACTTTTTTCAGCACCTAGAAATCCTCCACTTATGACAGTGTCTGAATGAAATGTTGTTACTGACGTAACAATTATCTCCTCACCCTGTAGCTTTCAAGTTATGACTTAATGTTGAGAAAACTGTGGGCTAAGTGAGTGAAATAAGCTCAGTACCTTCAAAGGATGTGGTTAGAATAGTTTGTAGGGGTGGGAAGAGAGTTTTCCTTTGCAGTTGGTAGAGCAGCAACAACAGAGTGACTTTTCAATTGCTTCTGTATTGCAGCTCAGGGCTTTTAGCCCCTGTCTGCTGCACCCACACACGATCTGGTGCAGTCACTTAAAAAGCATATAGCAACCTCTCAGCTCAAGGAGGTCTTTCAAAGCAAGCTTCAGTCACCCAGAGGCCCAGCAATCTGTAGAGGCTGCTTTTTCTGTCCCTGAGACAGAGTATCACACTGGCTCTGGTGCACTGGGACCACCCTATGCCCATGGTGCAGAAATAGGATTTGCTTTTCATTAGTTCTGTTACTATAAAAAATTCCTGTAGGATATTCTGTAGCTAGAGCACTGAATCATTTCTGAAACTTCCTATTCAAATATTTGTTTTATATGGCAATGGTATTAGTAATGTGCAAGTTTTATGCACTGCTATTTCCTCCCACACCCATTGAAAACTAACAAGAGCCAGCCTGTCAAAATAAGCATGTGAATTATAGATCAGCTATAACATGCTTCAAATAGCCAGTGTTCCAGCCCAGGTGATACCATATAACTCTGTTTTCCCTGTGCTTGTAAAATTGCACAGTTTATGATTCACCAAAAAAAAAAAGCCTACAAACCAAAGTCTGCATTGATCTCAATTCATTGGAGATATTTAAATCAGATGCTTAAGAATGGAAAATTTTCTCCTATGGTTGATGGAAAGTGACAGAAAACTTCCTTTTAGCTCACCTAGGATTTAACTTGTCCTTCAGGAGGTCCACTGCTAGTTACTGGCAGAACCCAAGCTGACCCAGGCTGAGTGCCTCAGCTCCATACTTCATTTTCAAGAACAAAAGGAGCCGAGGCTGTCTCTGAAGCTCCAAAAAGCTTGTAGGGAAGCTGAGCTCTCTGTGTCCAGTCCAACCCCTTTTCATGGACTGCATCCATATGTTGCCTTGGAGGTTGGCTCTGGCATTACCCTGCAGTGCCAGCTGCTCCCAATTCCGAACACCTAGTACATATATTGTCCTGTGGGCTATGGTCAAAATGATCAGGAAATGGGAGCAAGTAATATGTCTGCAATGTTTGCTCATGTGGGGTAATCAAAATGAAAGCTGACTCTGAGGAGCTGCAGAGGGGCCTTATGCTACTGAATGACTGGGTAATAAAATGGCAGAGGAAATCCAGTGTCGATAAATGCAAAGCAGTTCACAAGGCGGGGGGGGGAAACCTTAAATGTATGATCCAGCAATGGGCTCTGATCTGGTCCTAATCACTGAGGGGACACGGAAATCTTGGAGTCATGAATACAGCCATAGTACAGCCCCATTTGGACTGTCACAGTCAGCATAGCAATTATTCATGGTCAGAAAAGCAATTCAGTATCAACAACTATTAGAAAGAAATACAGAACAAACCAGAAGCCAACAGCGTGTCACTATAAATCCATACTGCTGCTGTATCCTGAATATTGAGTGGGATTTTGATTTCCCATCCCAGAGGGTATACCAGAACCAGAAAAAGAACAGTGAAATGAGATCTTTTATAAAAGGAATTATTAAATAGATTGAGATTCTTCATCTGGGAAAAGAGATGGGATATAATACCAGGTCTATAAAATCATGAATGGCAGGGAGAAACTAAGTACAGAATTACTGTTTGCTGTCTCCTCTAACACAGTAACGAGGGGGTTTCAAATGAAATTAGAAGGCTTGAATGACACAAGTTCAAACAAAGAGTTACTTTTTCATATATACAATTAAGTTATGGAATGCCTGGCCACAGGATGCTGCGGTTGCTAAGAGCACATGAGGGCTAGAAAGCAAATCAGAAGAATTCACTGAAGAAAAATCCGCTGATGGATATCAAATAGAAAGGCACTGCTGCTGGTTCAGTGAGCAAATGGGCTGCAGATCACTGGGAGAGGGGCAAGATTGCTGTGAGGGTATGTCATTACATGCTTGCACTGTTCTTGCCTTCTCCCACAGACATTTGCTGTTGTCCTGTGTCAGAGAGACGATGCTGTGTCACATGGACCATGGGTCTGGCTTTGTATGGCCATTGTTACATTTTTTAGTGTACTTACAAAACTCCTATGCTTAAAGATGAAAAGACATCATTCTAAGTAAGATCATGCACCTTTTTGTCTGGTTGATGTCATCACTTAAGCAAATAGAGGGTAAAAAAATGCTTGTGGAAATCCAAACAGGAAGCACTTGGCAAGCAAAGAGGCACAGGCTGGTGCCTGCAGAGCTGCTACTCTTCATGCTCCATGGGACCTGAAAGAGGCCTCTGCTACCTGCAGCCAGAGCACAAATGCAGAAGGACAATGAAGTGATCTGATTCTTTTTTCTTGGTTGTTTGTTTTGGTTTTTTTTTTCTTTCTCCAGATTATGGCAGGTCTGATGCTTATCGTTTCAAAGCCAGGACACACCTGGGCAGTAGCAGCACAATGCTGAGACAGAACCATGACAGAGAGTAACTTTCCCTGGCTAATATGTTCTGATGAAACCCAGGCCAGCACTCAGGGAAAACTCTCTGGTTTTAGTGCTCTCACAGACTTCAGTCTTCAGTGCCAGCAGTGTAGTAACACTCACAGTATAGCATGAAGCAAGGCTTTGTTCCAAACAACCCAGAATTGGCTCATTGAACCAGCCCTACCTCTGGGTGTAGGGTGACCTTCCTGATTAGCCTTTTAAAAGCCTTTCACTATATATGGCACTTTCAGTCTTGGCAAGATAAATCTGAAAGGAGAGCAAAGGGATGTCTCATGATGCAAGTACTAAAGCATTCTTGGATTTTCAAGAAAAAATACACAAAACAACTTCCTGACTCAAAAAGAGCTGCATCTGGCATGGGAAACTTCTACATTAGATCTCATCCTGACAGGGAAGTATTAATCACAAAATTTAGAGTTTGCTTAGGTGGAAATGATAATGTCTTGGTTTTATGTTTTATGTGCCTTAAAAATGCATTTTACATGTTTTACATGTAGGCAGGATAATGTCCTAACCGGTATAATTTATATTTATTGACTTAAAAGATCCTGTTCCACAAAGCTAAAAGAAAAAAAATAAGAGATGTATCAGCAAGCCTGGATGATAAAATTTCAACTGACAAAAATGTGAATAGTAATTTAAAGCAAGTCAGAAAAATTTAATTAGGTCTTCAAAACTTCACAATCAAGAAAGATTCGCACACTGGCTGCAACCAACATCCTTCTGAGGAAGGACTGGAAGAAAGTTAATATTTTGCCAATACTTCTGCAGACAAAATAGGGCAACCAGGTAATTATAGGCCTGTCAGTTTGACGTCTGTTCCAGGCAGAGTGATGGAGTTGTTGATAAGAAAGTCAATTAATAAAGTAGTAAAAGAGTGCAATTTAATTAACAGCAATCAACACAGATTAATGGAAGAAAGATCTTATCAAATTAATGTGCTATTTTTATAAGACTACAGATTTGGTGGATAAAGGCAATTGTGGTAATATTGTATACTTGGACTTTGGATACATTTGCCATATAGTATCACAAGAGATTCTGACAGATATCAGATCTAATATGATGAACACACCTGGCCAACCAACTTGTCTTAAAGCTGGCAAGCACGAGTTCTGACAGCCTAATGTAATGTGGGGCTATCAGAGAATGGGTTCTGCAGGGACTGCTTATTAGCCTTGGGCTTATTAATAACGCCATTGGCAATGCAGGAGTAAGCAGTGCCATTGCTAATAATATTTTTTAATGAAACAAAATTTGGAAGTGTCAATGCCATGTCAGCATTGCTTGAGGAGGAGGTGCAAAAGAAATAACAGGGGTTTCACATGTAACCCAGTGTGAAGGATCTGTTTAAGAACATCTCAGGCTTTACTCACATAAAGGTTCTTCTTTGGGAAGCTGAGACTGAAAAATGAACTGTGCGTCCTGGCAGACAACCAGCTAAGGCCCAGAGCTGCCTGAAGCTGTGTTGCCAGAAGGGTCAACACAATCTTTTTCTATGCATGGTGGATAGCATCAAAGGGCTAAAGAGGTTGTATTACTTGGGCATTTAGCTTTGGTAAAATCTATTGGAATAATGTCAGCCCTGATGTCAGCAGCTCAAGAAGGATGTTGGGAAATTGAAGGTAGTTCAGAGAAGAACCACAAGAATATGAAAGAAAAAAAAAAAAGGCTGTAAAAGGGAGTGACTCCACAGGGTAAGTCTGTTTAGATTTAGTGTATCAAAGTAAAAGCTAAGGAATAACTTGATTATGATTTTTAAGTGCTTTCATGTGGAACAGACACTGTCTAATTGGGGACTTTTCACTCTGGTAGAAAATTATCCAAGGAAATCCAATGGAAAGCTGAAGATTCATAATTTCAGTTATGTTAAGGATAGGGAACTACCACAACCATTTACTATTCGCTGTGATAGAGCAGGATGTCTTTTTCGTCTAGTCCTTCACAAGACCTGTTCTTGTTCAACAGGAATCAATTCCATGTAAGTTAATAAACTCTTTCTGGCTGAAGAGTCAGAAATAGTCATAAGATGGTTGATGCCCTTAACATCCATGAATGCAACTGTGCAAACTCTATCAACATACATTTTTAAGTAAGTAAATTAAAGATGTTTCTGAGTGAAGAATGGGATCCAAATTCAGCTATTGGGAGTTTCTTGTGTACATCATGAGGTGCTCTGTGAATGATGGGGATGGTGTTTCTTCCTAGGTCTGCTTTGGAAATCTACTTAGATATCAGTGCTACCCAGAACTGGTCACACAAGACTGCAATGAGGTTTTGGAGAACAACTAGAAGCACATCCAGTTGTCATGTTTCCTTCTCACAATTATCTCCAGCAGTGTTGTACTCATGGGTGCGACTAAGGCTGCAAAAGCTGCCAAGAGGATCTGGTTCAGGTTATGTTCTTGTTTGGAACATAACTTCGCAAGGGAACTTTTTCCTAAAGTGAAAAATGGACATTATATCTTCCTAAAAGAAAAGAGATCTTAATGGCAACTGGCTTGGGTGAGTTTAATCCCAAAAGGCTAGAAATAACCACTAATATTTCATAGCTCCTTTGGCATGTAAGGGCTTCCCTGGAATGTGCAAACATAGCACTTCTCTTCCCGATCTTACACCCGTGGGTGTATTCTACTCACCTGGACCAATACAAAAGAAATAATCCCACCCTTTTTCCTCTCTTAGCAATACTCGCGTAACTTAAAGTGCAGAATATGGAAAAGACACGCCACTTACATCTGACCAGTGAGGGAATACTTTTCCTCAGGTAATTTCATAAAGCTAAAAGAGGAAGCCATTCAGAAGAGAATTTCACCACTTAAGATTTATTGCAATTAATGGGGGATAACACTGATATGGATATACATAACACAACCGCTTTTTAGCTTCTGGGAATAGTGCCATCTTCAAATAATGAGAGCTAGCGGTAACAGAGAAGTGTAAGGTCTGACTGGGGTAACCAACAGCCCACAGTCTTGGCAGTCTGATTTGGAGGGCAGTGTTGTGATTTAAAAGGTTAATTTGCTTTTGCTCATGCTATCTGAGACCAATCAGCAGAACACCTGACATGCAGATGAAGATTTCTAAGCTAGCAGGAATAGTTAGACTGGGAACGTACTGTGGTCATAGCCACAGCTCAAACTTGGGTATATAATACAATCACTTAGAAAAATCTGTTTCTGGGATCCAGAACCAGAGACAAAGCTTACTGATTCTTGAGCCAAGGACTGCTTTGCCTCCTAGGCAGTGCACTCTCTTACATGCAGAGATTTGTCCTTCAGACAACGAAGACATTTCTTAGGTCCCAGATGAATAAACATATGAAGATAAACCTCACAGCACTTCAGCTAGCAGGTTTTTTTCTTTACAATTTCTGTACAATATAACACGAAGGCAGCTTGCAGAAATGTTGGACCTGCTTCTCTCTACCTCATTTAACCAGCTTCTGCACATAAATTACTTGGTGGAGTGTTGTTTTGCTTTTTTTTTTTATTGCACTGTAGTCAGTTGTAAATCTCGCACTGAGTTATTCAATAGCACCTTTTTTTTTTTTTATTGTTTGAATGAAGTATGAAGCCTAAGGCTTGATTCTGACTACAGATATGGTACATGGGTATTTATCCTGACATACTTTGTTGTATTCATACTGCTCACACATGTAAGCCCCCCACGAGCAGTTAATGCAAATGGGTACATTTCTTGTCAAGTTACCTCTTGACAGTAGCTCATTTAATAAAAAAATAGACTGAAAAGTCAAACTCACACCTCTTCTATAAAGAACAGATTCTTGTCTCCATGTCTTTGGATTGCCTTTTTTTAACGCATGGAAAAAAAGATTGTCCTTTTACTGTCCCATGATTTATCATTTTGTTTAGCCTTCCATACTGAATCTCTAGTGTAAATTATTACAAAAAATAGAAAAAGATATCCAAGTTGGCATGGGGATCCAGCCTCAACAACTGGTACTTGCAAGCATATTTTGAGCTACGCAATTGGATTAATTTTTCTGGAATGAGACGGTCTTCTCAATATGACAGTTCTCAACACTTAATAGTTGTTTAATGTTCCCAGTAGGCTCAGCCCTGCACTCTGTAAATCAGCAAAAAATAAAATGAAGGTCTTTATTTTACCACTTCAAAAATTATTATCCTTTTTGTTCTGACTTGTGTTTGTATGCTGATAATACATTTTCTGTGAAGGGACAAGGAGCAGACTGACCTGGAAAAGGAAGTCTTTTTTATGTAGAGCTGTCTTTGATCACTCACAAGACTCGTGCTCTGATCCAGGCTCATTGACATGAATGGAAGAAAGGCTGCTATTTGCTTGAGGGGGGAGGATTGGCTCCTGTCCACCCTGAGTCCATATACACTAAAGTAGATGAGAAAAGATAAAACATTGGAAGTCAGAGTTACAGAAAAGATACTTTTCTCTGCACAAGGTTAGATTTATAACATGCTTTTCACTTGGTATTTTTTTCTTAGTCCCTGACATAGGAAACTCCAATTTTTACATCTATTGTTGCTGTTTAACAGCAGATAAACCTTGGATACAGAAAAGGGGAGAGCTTGGTAGATACTTTCCATAGCATGTAAATAGAAGCCTCCTCCACAGACTCTCCTGGGATGCTGAAGAAGAGGAAAAGGGAAGAGAAGGTTCCAGGGAGACTGTCCCCACAGCTGCATTTCCCCCAGGATGAGCCACACCAGGGAGGGGACTCAGCACTATAGTAATGGACACACTGATCAAAGAAGTGGGTAATTGCAGAGTCTGTTTTAAAGATAAAGAAACTTCTAGGATTGTCTCCTTTGGTGACAGTTTCCAGACAAGGTAGATCAACACAATGAAGTCCAGAGATGAAAAGTCAGTAAACAGTCCTAAAAGGAATCCTCCCCACCTCACTTGGAGGAAAGAACGCAACCTTCACTCTGACATGTTCAGTATCTTCAGAAAGGTCATAGGAAGATCATGCTAGTTTTGTTGTATGCCATTCAGTGGGCTGCTGCTTTGGTACTACTGGCTTGGTAACTTTTTTATATTACATATGCAGAAAATTTCTCTCATTCAATTGAACGAGAAAATATAATGAAACAATATGTGCAACTACCAACACAGTTTATTTCAAACAAGAGTCTCCAAGTGCCGTGACATTTAGGCTTGGACCAGCTAATGGCATCCCTTTAGCCCAGATACTCTGGACAATGTGTCAAGCATTTCTTTCTTATTTGGTTAATGCTTAAGCACCACAGCTATGCAAGACAGGCAGCAGTTAGACAAAACCTTACTTCTGACTTGAACTTCAGACTTTGATCTGACTTTTTAGGACCTGAGTCCTTTCCATATCTTACATGTTATACTCTGACCCTGATCTACAATTTCCACTGATTGATGTAGACGTGGTGGGCTGACCTTGCATGGACACAGATGCCTACCAAAGCTTCTCTGTCACTCCCATCCTCAGCTGCACAGGGGAGAGAAGGCATAATGGAACACTCATGGGTTGAGATAAGGACAGGGAGATATCAATCAGCAATTACCATCACCAACAAAACCAATTTAACTTAGAAAAAAATTAATCTAATTTATTACCCAAGCAAAACAGAGTAATGAGAAATAAAACCAAATGTTAAAACATCTTCCCTCATCCCCCCTGCCCCTCCCCGCCCTTCTTCCTGGTCTCAATTCCTCCCTCCTCCCCACCAGCAGCAGTTCATCACATGTTGTCTCTCCTGCTCCTACCTCCTTAGGGGAAGACTCCTCACACTCTGACCTGCTTCAGCGTGGGGTCCCTTCCATGGGAGACCATTGTCCACCAAACTCTCCAATGTGAATCCTTCCCATGGGCTGCAGTTCTTCACCGACTGCTCCTGGGTGGGTCCCGTCCACAGGGTGCAGACCTGCAGGACCAGATAGCTCCAGTGTGGATCCCCCATGGGGTCACAAGTTCTCTGCCAGCAAACCTGCTCCAGTGTGGGCTCATCTCTCCATAAGACCACAAGTCCTGGTAGGAGCCTGCTCCAGCCTGGGCTTCCCACAGGGTCACAGCCTCCTTCATCTGTCTCTACCTGCTCTGGTGTGGTGTCCTCCATGAGCTGCAGGTGGAATCTCTGCTCCACCATCATCCTCCATGGGCTGCAGGGTTGCAGCCTGCTTCAGCACGGTCTTCTCCATGGGCTACAGGGGAATCTCTCCTCCAGTACCTGGAGCAGCAGCAGCAGCAGCAGCAGCAGCAGCAGCAGCAGCAGCACCACCACCACCACCACCACCACCACCACCTCCTCCTCCTTCTTCTTCTTCTTCACTGACCTTGGGGTCTGCAGAGTTTCTTACATCTTCTTACTCCTTTCTGGCTGCAAAAGCTCCTCCCCCCGCCCTGCCTTCCCACCAACTCTTTTATCCTAGAGACACTACCACTGTTACTGATGGGCTTGGCCCCAGCCAATGGTGGGTCTGTCTTGGAGCCAGCTGGTATTGGCTCTGTCACACCTAGAGGAAGCTTCTAGCATCATCTCACAGAAGCCAACCCTGTAGTCCACTGCTACCAAAACCTTGCCACACAAAGCCAAAATACTAGACTTAGATCGATAACAAAAGGCACAGGATTATGCACACCTAAAGTCTCTGTGAGACATATAAAGATTTGCTCATTTAGAGCTTATTCCTTTAACATTGGAATAAAATGACAATATAGTCATAGAACTATCTGAAAGCAGAAGCAATGTTTGCAAAGTGTCAGGTTTGGGGAAAAACGGCCTAGATAAGGTAAGGAAAATTATTAAAATATAGTGGAAGAACAAAATTAATCAAATATCTATCCATGGATAGATAAGTGTAATTCCCACTACATGTATCCTTTCCTGCCTTTTAGGGTAGAATTAAATCCAGAACCCAAAATTTACAACCTCTTTCTTCCAAACTCGAATATTTATGGCAAGTGTATCTCACTCCACCTTGAATCATTTCCTCAGATTCTATTAAGAATCAGGAGTTTCCAACTAGAGGCTTAGAATGAACTAGGTTTTTCACCCTTTCCTCCTTTCACTCCTTTCTCCTGTCAGGCTCAGAGGCTCTGGGTAGCTTTTCCGGAGTTGCTAGGGACTGTGGCTCCAGCTGATGCTGGGTAACTAGGAAAGTTAAACAGAAAACATTGGTCTAGAGAACAAAGGTTGATGCAAGAGCCTAGGTCTCTCGTGCTTTGTCATAGTCAGGAGAAGTATGCAGGGGGAAAGGAAGGCAGAAATTGTGTAAAAAGCCATCTACTAAGAAAAGAATGTTTGATTTGGATCACAGGATGTGAGACTGGAGAATGTATTGCATAACTTTATGGCTTGTCCTTATTTGCAATGATTCAGTATCCGGCACTGCTCATCCCATTTCTAAAAATGGTATTGAAAAGTTACAGAGTATTCAGAGGTGATGGGAATAACCAGGGAATGCCAGGAAAACACCTTCTCATTTTCTAGCAGATCAGGTAGCAGATGAAGACGGGTCTGTAGATCATCCTACAGGTCCTTCCCCACTACCAAAGGGGCATTCACCAGGCCAAATCTCCACTGTTGCCAGACACTCACCTTCTCCATGCCAAACTAAAGATCACACAATCATTTTTCCATGGTAACTACCTTATAACTGCACATACAGGGCACGTACATCTACTAGTGCAGAGAAGAGATGAGGCAGGTGCAATGCTGTGGACAAGAGCTACCCCTCATCACATCCATTTCTGTAGACTCCCCTGCCAAGACTAGCCCCTGATGGAGGAATCCCTACAGCCTCTTTGGAGCCCTGTTCAGAGGCCTTTCCCTCTACCCCAAAGCAGGTACCTCCAGGACCGATTCCTGTATCAGGGTTATTTCATAATTAGAATGTTCATTTCTTCCTATCCCCTGGAAACAAGCCTCATCCAAACCCACAGGTCCTCATCCCAAAATGCTTTTCTTGCTTCTGACCCACCCCTTTGCTGATGTGGAAAAAGGGGAGCCAAGGCATTACCCTGCAGAGGTTGCCGCTCTGGGACCAAGCCCTTTTCACCCTGTCCGTTGCTTACTGCTGGTTTATCTCAGTTTCTTGATTGTTTTTTTGTTTGGAGGGTGTTTTCTGTGGGGGTGATGGTAGTAATTTTTTGATAGTCATGGGGGGGGGGACGACGACAGTCGTTGTTTTAAAGGGATTCACAACAAAAAAACAGGCTTGTTAGGAGGTCAGGGAGCTGCTCATCAAACTTTAATATACATCCAAACTCACGTTATTTAAACAATAAAAGGGGAGCCGTTGAAGAAAACCTAGCAGACCGCAGTGGTGCTGGGCGGGGACAGACCGACCTCATTCATGGCTTTCCGTGCAGGGTGAAAGGGTTTACGTTTTCCTTCTGCTCCCCACCCCCTCGCCCCCCACCTCGTTTTAATTTTGGGATGGATTAAGACGAGCCTGGAATCGGGAGAACTCCTCCCACCCGACTGCACCGGGAAGCAACCGCTTCTGGTCCCGTCAGTGCGCGGAGACTCACGCTGCCCGGAAAAAAAACCGATTTCTTCATTGAGAAAAAAAAAGCCCGTCCGCCTTCAGCCCCGGCGCCGGCGCATGTAACAGGCGCCTCGTTCGGGGGCTTTTATTTCATTATTACCGTGATTATTGTTGTTGTTATTATTTAGTAAATCATTATTATATTAACATTAATTAGTTAACATCTCACCCCCAACCGCAAAGGGCAATCCTCCGAGAGGCAGGACCTGCCGGAGTTCAGTCAGCGAGGGAACCGCGATCAGCATCACGGTGGTGCATACTGGTGCACACTGGTGCATATTGGTGCCGGGGGCCCCGGCTCGGCGGGCTGCCCCCAGAGCCCCTACCGGCACGGCTCGGCAGGGCTGCGGAAGGACGTCTCACCTTGTTTACCCTGAGCGCGGCTGGCGGCGGGAGGAGGCGGAGGGTGGCCGGNGGGGCAGTCAGCCTGCGCGCTGGGCACCGTGCGGGCGTGCGGCGGCCGGTAGCGAGGCACGGAGGCAGCCAGCGTCCCCGCCACGTAAGTAGCTATTAATACGCCGGGGGGAGACGATGCCTTGCTGAAGGGGAGCGGCGCGGCCATCCCTTTCCTCCC
>VZTU01028280.1:54514-68978 GCA_013400835.1 Zapornia atra
TGTTCCGCGCCGCTCCGCGCCCAGCCGCCGGCGGAACAAAGGGCCGCGGGCTCAGCGCTCTCTCCCTGTGCCCAGGACGCGGCGCTGAGGCTGGTCGCCCGCCGCCGCCGCGCTCCCGCCCCCCCCGCCACACAAAGGCAGCCGCAGCTGGACGGGCGAGGGACCGCGCTCCACGCCAGGGCTCCTGTGCAGCGTCTCGGCTGGTCTTCTCCATACTCATGAACATACAAAGGTCAACCCCTATCACGATAGCACGGTATGGGAGACCGCGGAATAAAACCCAGGATTTTGAGGAGCTCTCGTCCATACGGTCCATCGAGCCCAGCCAGAGTTTTAGCCCGAATCTAGGCTCGCCGAGCCCGCCGGAGACCCCGAACTTGTCGCATTGCGTTTCTTGCATCGGGAAATACTTATTGTTGGAGCCTCTCGAGGGAGACCACGTTTTCCGAGCCGTACATCTGCACAGTGGCGAGGAGCTGGTTTGCAAGGTAATACCTCTGCTCCTTGTTCTCCCCCTGGGTTAGCCTGCTGTCGCGTGTTGGTTTCCCGTGTCTTGCAGGAGGGCCGAGCACGGTCGTGTAGCTCAATTATTAAATACTTGAGAAACAAAAGGCAGTGAGACAGGATTAGAGGCGCATCCTGTAACTTTTCCCTCTCTCTAGACAATGGCCACGTTAGAGCGGTGGCCCGGAGCCAGTTCTGCCTCCTACCCAGGGGATATTGTTCTGGAAAGAGCCGTCCTTTAAGTAGGTCTTAACGTGAGTTCAGATCAGGAGAAAGCCTCGTCTTCCCCACTCTCACTTTTCAAAATGGAGTAGGGAATCCCCGGGTAATTTTAAGGTGTTGGGACCTGCTGGCTTCCTCTGTTACTCTTGTCGCTTGTTCTGTGAGTTGGGCTACGGAAGAGGATGGAGAAGCCGGGATGTGGGGGGAGAGATTGGCATCAGCTTTCTCTTAGAAGTGATTTTTTAAAAAATTAAAAATATCCACATCGAATTAATCAGCCTGAGCTCCCTCACCGTGGAGGTTGTTTGCAAACAGCATCCTCCCCCATTGCACAGCTGAGCAAGAATAAAACCTGCACACCTACGGGTTTTAGAAGAGTAGACAAAATAGCTGTCCCAGTCTTTGTAACCTGCCTGCTTTTCTCTGCGTCCTCCCAATTTGCTCCTACTATTCGAAGGTGAGCTGTGGGAAAAAGCAAGCCACGCGCGTGCACGGCTGTGGAGGGTTATTTTTCTCTTTTTCAGGTTGAGAGAATATTTTCCTTTGTTCCTAAATTGTGATTCTCATTGTTTGTAGTGACCCAGACTTATGCCCAGCAAACTGAGGCAGTACACAGTAGTAGTTTTTATAACTACGTAGCAAATTGCAACCTTGCAATGCACGCTGCAGTGTTTGTATTGTTCCCAAAATATGGAATTGTGCCATTTGGCTATCTCGGGCAAATTTCTAGTGTCGAATTAACTGCAAAACAGATAAGTAGACACATTATAGCTTATTTGTGTTCCAGAGATTAATGAAAGTGTTGCTGACTGTTTCATACTTTCTCATACTTGATTCATAAGAAGTTACGGGCTAGGCTGTAGCAGGCAAGAGAAAATAATTGCTCCTGTTTGCTCTTGTAAAGATTGAAGTTCAGAGGGCAACCTAAATATGCTTACTGATTGAGTTATAAAACCTGATCTGAGGCAACCCAGGACTTTGTGTGATTATGCAGGGGGAAAAAAGGGCCCGTGACTTTGCAAAGGACTAATATTGTATGCTGAACTGAATGCTTTGTTACTAAACTGAAACAGAACATGAGAATTTCTCGAATGAAAGCCCCGCTCAGTGCAGTAGTACAGTGCTGCACTCTAGGACATTGGCATCTTTTCATGGAATAAACAGATCCTACAAAGCTGCTGCTCTGCATGAAATTATAGGTGAACTTGCATAGTGAGTAGTAAAGCGGGGGCTATGCTCTTCTTTGTTTCCTGTTTGGTTAGCAGGATTAAGGCACTGTTTTGATAACAGTATGAACTGCGTAACTGCAGCTCACAGAGAGTGGACTTTATTTCTCCCCCCATACCCTTTAAGCTGTATGTTTTTGAGCCGATCCTGACATTTGAATAGTATCAGTTTTTCCATATGTGCAAGGAAATACTCATAGCTGTGCTCCAAAAATATGATCGTAGCCTGAATTGCTAGTTGGTGAATACGCACTTGTCAGCCCTGAACTCATCTTAATTTAATGCGTGCTTTAAAATGCCTGCAGTATCATGACTACTATTTGTCAAGTAGCCTTCCGGCTAAGAGACCTGCTATCTTGGTATCTTATTGAAGATGCTGTTAGAGATTGCTTGCAGAAACATTGGTTTGGATAACAGACACATACTGATGATTCTCAAGATTCATTTGGCTGCACCCACCGACTGTACAGATGCTGTTATTTGCTTCAAGGCTCTGTGGCATCCAAACAATGGTAACTTCTCACTTCCAATTCCCAGCAAGAACTAAATCAAACTGCAGCTTATTGGACATTTGCTGAATTGAGGCCAGGGATCTTAAAAGCTGGGATACAAAGAAGCCCTTTATAAAAGGTATTCTAGACCATAGCAGTATGGATAGCTCTTCCCATCTCCCCCCTCTCAAGCATAGTACTAGTACATATCCAGACCTACTTATTTAACATGAGAACCACAAAATGTAACTAATTTAGAACAGTATAATCTGGTTAGGAGAGAATTCTGGAAAGCTTTTTTTTTTTTTTTCATATGGGAGTTTGAGCTACATGAATGTTCCTGCTTAAATTTTATTTTATAGCAGCTGCTTTGTAGAAGAGCCATTCGCTTACAATGTAGTAGTTACGAGTTTTGAGATCCAAATGTCAGTAGATTCTTCTCTGGAATGAATTACACACCAGGGATTTTAGCAACACCCCCTCTTCGCCCTGGTTCTGCTTCCCTGGCGCACCATGTCACCAGAATGCCTCAGTGCTAATCTACCCCCTGTAAAACGTGCTGGATCTGTTTGGCAGTCTGCCTTTAAGCTTGCTGGTTTTTGCCTGTGCCAGAATACAGCAGCACAGGTACCTGTGGGGAGAAAGAGGTTTGTGAGGAGGGGGTGTCCCAGTTTCTTGGGATTTGGGTTCCTTTCTGCAGAAGGAGTTTGTTAGGATTGCATTCTGAAGTATAAAATGACTCAAGTTTTGAAGCCTCAGGTAAATTTTTATTGAACCCTATCACTCTCACTCAGTTTTGAAAGCTTTTTAAGGCTTTAGAGAAGGCAGGGAAATTTGCTTCTTGGAGAGGATATAAATACATGCTATTGCAATAGAAATGTTGAAACACACACGAAAAGCAAAACATTTGCAACTGTTTAGACCGGTTGGTTAGAGACCTATAGAGTTCTTCATTTTTATGTACAGTTAGAATGACACATGATTACCTTAAATTCCTTTCACTAAAGCAACAAAACACCTAAGAGTAAGTTATATATTAATAGAATTTTTGTGCTGGTGGAAACGCTAATCCCTTGGTTTGTAATACCTCTGGAGCCGGTAGCATTAAACATAAAAATCACTTCTATCAGTACCTTGCTCGTATTCTCTTTTAGCACACTGAGTTCTGTTATTCTCAATGGAGTCTTTCTTCTTGTAATGTGGGCATTTCTCAATTGATTCAAATACTGATTCATTCGTCATCACTAGATTATAGTAACTTTTTATATTTGGGTTTCCCAGCAGCCTTTTTAATTCTTTCAGCTCATTCATAAGATCAGTGATAACATACTTACTACTAAAGGGACACTTTGCTTTTAATGGAGCACTTGATTGAAATGCAGTAAGTTCAGGGTGGTTTTGTCTTTGCCTTTTGAAGGGTGTTTGTCTACACTCCAACAGGCAGGGCTGTTTCCCCTCTTGTCCCCTCTGATCTTATAAACAACCATTGTAAAGCTGAGACTTTGAAAGTGAAAGTGACTTTGCTGCTGACAGAGATGAAAGAAAGGCAGGAAGTAAATGTGAATAGAGCTAGATGATATTTTGAACCTGAAAATCCTTAATGCTCTAATGGGTTAATAAAATCAAGAGAGGCATGTGGATCAGAGTGGATTTAATACGACAGCTTCTTCCAATACAAGGCCTACTGGCCGTATTCTGTACAAGTTTGGATGGAAAACAGAAGATAAACACATTTCCTTCGAAGTACTGCTCCTGTATGTTGCTGTCTTCAGAGCTTAGTTCAGATTATGTTCTAAATTTGATCAGCTATTAGCTAATGAAACTATTCTTGCTGCAAGTTTTGAAGGCTAGCTTTTCCTGACAAGGTTACACATATGTTCTGTGTGGGGTTATGTAGTCTGTTTTGTCTTGTCCTCAGTATCATGAGCTTGTGACATCCTGTTTACATTGGTGCAGCTTAAGCAGTAGCATAAATTGTCATTAGAGGTGGTTCTGTTAGCAGAATTAGATGTACCATAACTTTACTGTCCTTTGTGTTGCTAACCCTGGCTTTACTGTCATTGTTCCTGCAGGTGTTTGATATTGGCTGCTACCAGGAGTTATTAGCACCATGTTTTTGTCTGCCTGCGCATAAAAATATCAACCAAATTACCGAAATAATTCTTGGGGAGACAAAAGCATATGTGTTCTTTGAAAGGAGCTATGGGGACATGCATTCGTTTGTTCGTACCTGCAAGAAGCTTAAAGAAGAGGAGGCAGCCAAACTCTTCTATCAAATAGCTTCGGCTGTTGCACACTGCCATGATGGTGGACTGGTACTGCGAGATCTCAAGCTGCGGAAGTTTATTTTCAAGGATGAGGAAAGGTAAGAGTCTCCCTTACTTTGCAGGTTGGGGTGCCTGAGGTCACATACTCAGAGTGGCAGGACGCTGTGCCCTTCATTGTCACTGTACTGTTCACGTGCGGTACACAAGGTGTTACACTTCCTTTATTTTCCTCTACAACCTGATCACGGGAGATGGATGTGCCATTTTACCTTCTGACTTAGGCTTTGGAGTAAAGTAAGTACGGCATGCCATTTGCAACTGTGCCATTTGCAACTGTGCGTGGCCTCATCATTTCCACCTAGGGGAGCAGCACTCTCTCCCCTAAGGAGGGCACATCTCCTGGAGGAAGGCTTTGCAGAGGTGTCTGTAGGAGCTCTGCTACTGCAAATGCAGCTGGTGTTAAGAGGGAAGGAGGAAAAGATCCATTAGGTTAAAGAGGGACTGAAACGGCTCCTTTCAGCTAGAGAGGCATAAAGGAGAACAGCCAAGTGGTCAGTGCTGGTGTGGATTGGAGAGAAGGGCTACCTACCAGTGCTTTGAAGGACTGCTTTGAGTACAGCCTCTTGCTTCCCATGCTGGGAAGGATATGGAGATTGCTTCTGAGAGTATTATGTGGTCGCTAATCATACTAAGACTAAAACTGCCTTGCTGTGTGGGTGCCCATTTTTAGTATTAGACCTGCTGTGGTACTTGGGTAGCTACCTTATTTATTATTTATTTATTTTCCTTTTTTTTTAAATTGTACCATTGTATCTCCTACTTGCGTGCTCTGGATAATTGGGCAGTAGACAGTTTGGGGAAGGAGTATGGGAAGATGGAAAAAAAAAGGCCTCGATATCTAGATACAAGCAGTTTCCCATGCTGAGCCAGAGCTGTACTGTTGTACCTGTGGAAACTTGGTATCTGTTTTCCTGTGGTTACCAGTTGTCATTATGTTACATCATGTATTCACTTGCAACTTCCACAGGAAGCAGCAGAGTCACTAGCAGAGTCATGTCAGCCTTTTGTAGAGGGATTACATTGGAACATGCCCATTAGAGGGGAAAAAAAGTTAACGAAGCAGTCACAGAGCCAGCCTTTGTGCCTCTTCATGTCTTGGTAGAGGATGGGGAGGTGTTGTACCCTTTTAGCCAGATCCTGTAGATTGTCTGAAAGCTTGTTCAGATGTTTGCAGAGTGAAATGGACGTTCTGGAGAGCTTTGTAAACATAACCAGTGCATATCTATTCTGTTTGGGGAAGGTATAAACAATAGCTGAGGCATATAAATTTTCTACAGGCTCAGGAAGTCCATGATGTGAGAATTAAAAAAAAAAATAAATTAAAAATTACACAATACAAAGAGGTTCCTGGCCTTAAAATAAAAATGCCAACCATCTATCCTGTTAAATATTCCCTACTTAAATCTTATTACAAGCTGAATTTTGCAAAATAAACCTCCTTTTAATCTCCTTACAAACTGAAAAATAAAAGGCATATTTTCACTTCTTAAGCCAGTTCAAGCAATTCTCTGCAAAGCAAACAGATATTCCTTATTTTTCTAATGCAGCCCCAATATGTTTACCCTTTCCCCCTTCAAATAAAAAAGCATGAAATGAAACTAGCTTAATGTCTATGCAGAGAGAAATGCAGAGAAGTGAAAGTGCAGCTTACATCTACCAACTTTTACTCTCAGTTTAATAATTAAACACCATTATAGCACCTTTGATGCAGATAAGAAGGAAACTTGTACAAAATAGTTGAGAGGGGAATTGTTTTCTGTTGTAGCTGATAACGTCCTAATGTTAAAGAGGGGTTTTTTTGCTGTTGGTTTTTTTCTTCCCCTGGGGATATATGTAAACTTGTGGGGTTGTGTACAAAGGACGGGACTTGAAGCCCTAGGGCTTACCATAACTTTCTGCCCTACATGAAGGCAGCGTGAGCTCAGGGCAGTGCAGCAGGAGCAGCCGTGGGTCTGTGCTGAATATTTTTGAACTCCTACCCTGCTGCTTACTAGGAACTGAATGCAGAACGAGGCACAGGGCCAAATCCTTTAGCCACCCAAGAAGAGTGGTGCATACTATAATAGCAGTGTTTGCTTTTATGAATGTTTTTAACGTAACCGTGGCCTGCAAAATCATGCAGTTACTCAGTTTTGAACAGTGTCTTCTAATTATATAATAATTCACTTCAAAGGTCAAATAAGACTTGCTGGTTATTTTTAAGATAATGTGGTTTTCTTCTGGATGTTATGTTGATTTGTAAGTAGAGAGGTATTGTAATCCTTCGTCTGCTAAATAAACAGAAATGAAATAGTGTGAGATAGAAATAGAACTAAACAGTGACTGTCTTTTTTCACATGCTCTGATCATCAGACTGTAATCAGTCATCACTTTCAATCTGCTGCTATATTTAGGCTGGAAGATCTTCCCAGTCCTGGGTTCACGGAGGTGTTTGTGGGTTCTTTGCAACCCTCCAAAATCACATTTCCCTGAGGGTGCTGGTGGGGATGCCTGCATGCTGAGTGACCTGCCTTTCAGGAGATGCTCTCAGCAGCTGTGCCTGGGAGGATGGGTGCTGCATGTTTTATTGCTCCTTGATGCCAGTAATGAACCAAGGAGGAATAAAAGATATGAAAATGATGTTTTGAGAAATGTGTCTGAGAGCTATTGCTGTGTGTCAATTCTTCTTCAGTGGAGCTCTTTCTCAGTAGTTCTCTTCCGAACTATTTCTTCAAGTCTGTTTTGCTGCAGTTCACCTTTAGTACCTACTGCTTTGAAACTTTCTCTTCTTGAAGACTCTTGCAGCTTTTATTTTGGTAGAAGAAAAGATAGGAAATCCAGCAAGCAGGGAACACATGAATGGAAAACTCGTGGCTTTCATTTTTTAATTTTTTTTTAAGTAAGACACTTGTCTGCTCTTAGCTGAGATCTTCCAGACTGGAGGAGCCAGACAGAATGTGAAGGATATATGGAAGCAGTTCCATTCATTTAAAAAAGAAAATCAATTAAAGCATTTCTTAGTGCATACTACTCCCATTGATCCTAATGATGTCTCGGTAGGTCGATATGAAATCAGAACTCTTGAGTTTTGCAGATGTTTAAACTCTTGCAGCATTGAAACTCTTTCCACCCTATTCCCATTATCTAAATTACAGCTGGAATTTGCAAAGATTTAGGCTTCTGATCTAGCAGCGTCACGAGTGCTCTTTGCCCCTACTGATGTCACTGCTAAGAATGCATGTTATTTGGATGTTGCAAATTGCTATGCCTTGGGATGTCCGTATTGAAACGGGAGGGGGGGTGGGGAATGGTGGGGTGGGTAAGAAGGTGAACAAAATAATGTTGGAGGCTGTTAGTGCTGAGCATTTTGCAGGGGACCTAATCTTACTAGTGATGTTCTCTTGATATCCTCAAGGGTAGATTGTAGTGGTGTGTTACATCTTGCTACTGCATGATTGTAAATACATCAGCACTTGAAATGAAATCCAAACTTACATGGTGTGGAAACAAACAAAACTGATTTGCGTGTGTTTCAAGATACTTTATCTATTGCTTCTTTGAATCAAGTTTTGAAGGTACAGTAAATTGCATTCCATGAAAATGATGTGGGCTTTTGCCAAGCACTTTAGGTCATTTATGGTGGGATATCTTTTTTTTGTATAAAAGAAGGATGGGGGAGAGTGTGGCGTGTGTTTTGGGGAGAGGTATGTCTGTGGTTCCATTTTAAACAATAGGTAAAATAGCCAGTTTTGTAGTATTGAAATTTCAGAGTTAAGCTCCTTAAACCTACAGCTGAACTGGATAAAGTGGAACTTCTAAGACATTACAGCATGGCTGGAATAGTTTTGTAAGGCTGGATTTGCACATCCATTAAATGAGGACCGTGACTTTCAGAGCAGTGAAAATATGGAAAACAACACTGACTTGCCATGCTGAGTCTCACCAAACTTTCTAAAGTACCTATAAGATTCTTGAATACTTCAAAAATTTGCTCCTTAAACATCTAAATAAAATCTGAATCCACAGTGGAGATGAGCTAAAACAAAACATGTGGGTTTACTGCTTCCTTCCATGTTAGTAATTTTTTTCTTTTCCTGGGTATTAAACCAGGTTGTTGTTGTGGGGCTCTTCCTTTTGATTAATTTTGCTGTGTTCATGTCATGGGATTTACAGTTTTCCTTGTACAGCCTGTCCTCATAGTCGGCCCTTGGGCAGAGTGATTGTGCCCTTCTGCTAGCTGGAGCCCCATAACGATGTTACAAAATGGGGAGGGCTTTTTGGGTTATGCTAAAAATAGCACTATACACTGTATATAGCTAATAAAACAGTTCATCAGTCTGATATATAGCACATGCTTTGAGAAAGAGCCACCTCAAAGATCTCAGAATTAAATCAAGCATTTCTGCGTTGGTTGTTCCAATGGTTTTCTTAATACAAGAACATTTCTGCTGTCAGGGAATTATTAATTTCTTTAGTGCATTTTTAAGCCTTTAATTATATTAAAATATTAGCTGTCGTAATATTTGAAGCTTAAAGACCTTGTACATTCATCATACTTGTTGAAGGGAAAATTAAAATAATTTTGGTAGCTAGATATTGTAATTTTCCTGTATTCTTTGAGTAAATATGAGGCAGGTGGGATTCAATAAAAATAAATAGAATTTGACACTATTTTGCTCTGCGCCAGGGGAATGCAGCCAGTACAATACATTAATTTAGAAAGCCTGTGTTAGCATAACATATTTATTTGGTGTTTTTAGAATGTTGGGAGTTTTTTTATCTGCTAGAAATTTGCAGCTTTGAGTCGATGATGCTTTAAGGTGACCTAGTTATGTTGTCTGTAATCCTAGTGATACAAACCTGATCCCACAAAAAAATACAGAATGCATATACTAACCTGTTTCCAAGTAGCCCTTTCATTTTCTTATAGCTAGTAATAAGACTCCCCCCCAGCCTTTGTCAAATTGCAATGTGGTCAACCACTTTTTCCCTGTGGTGTTAAAACTTACTGTTTTACTTACAATTCCATGAAGAACAGGTAAGTTAATGCTTTCCTTAAGTACTAGAGAGTCCTAGAGTGGAAGAAAAAACCCCAAACAAAATAGGAGTGTCCTTTAAATACTGGAATAATTAAAAATAAATAAAACCAGTCTTTATCTGTTTTGTCATTTATGCACTTCACTTTACCCTGAATGGGGCCACAGGACCAAAGAACATCTTCAGCAGTGGGGAATCACAGGTCAGATTTCAACCCAGAAATTATGATTCCTAGAATAGTAATGGGGAGGAAGGCAAATTTCTTCACAGGCTGCAAATCTCTGCTGTCAAACATAGGATAAAGGAGTAAAGCAATTGCACAACTGTTTTCCACACAAGGGTTCGTGCTCCCATTTGCCTTCATGTGGTTTGGTTACTACACCTCTGTTTTCTCCCAGTGTTCCTGGGAGCAACACATTTTGGATTTGCTGAGTATGTGGTACTTTTCCCAGCAAGGTGTGGGAGGCTATGTGCAGATGTCAAACGTCACACCAGCCCAGAGAAGTGCTTAAATTTCCTCCTGAGGGTATAGATAGTCACAGAGGTTAAATGCTGTGCCTAAGGTCATAAAAGCAAAAGTCAAAGGAAAGTTGGCTGGTATCTGGCCCCAGGATGAAAACTGGAGCTCCACTAACTCAAGGATCTTCAGTGAGACATGAATGATGAGAGCCTTTGTTTTGTAGTACTCAACTCTGGAGTTTGTAGAAAGTTTTACCCTTGGACTGTTTGGTATTTGACCAACAGTTGGACCTGTATCTTTTCTTCTTCACTCTTTCTTCAGTCTTTTTCCGTTTGCAGCCTCATGTACTAAATCTGTGGAAGGGTGGCATTGTGGTATAACCCATGGAGCAGGACGGGACCCCTGTTTGGGGACCTGCCCGTGGGCTGGGATGTCCCCATATCCTGCCTTGCCTTCCCAGTCACGCTGTCAGACTTCATGAGGCTGCATCTGACTGAATGCTGTGTTATGTGTTAGCTGTAATGTTTGAAGACTTGCACTGAGTCCATGGATGGAGGTTTTCATGTTGGCTTTTGAGTAGTCTGAGGACCTCTGCAGACATCTGTGCTGGGGGGAGGCAGGGAGCTCAGCTAGTGGCAGCTGCAGTGGACTGTCATGGTGAAATTCTTCTGCTGCCTTTTCTTCTAATTGCCCTTCTAATTTTCTTCTAATTGTTATCACACTGTGAGGTTGCTTTCAGGCTTGGGAGAGAAGGGAAAGAGGCAGATTGTAAACAGTAGTTAACCTAGGGCCTAGTTAGTCTTTAGCACCTGCTTTTTGGTAGATGTATATTGCCTGAAGTTAGGTTTATAGACATGTATGTAGAGGGTTTCAATCAAGGTTATGAAATAATGGCCCTGCTTTATCTTAAACATGCTGAGTACCCACCACAGGCTCAGAAAATGTGAGGCTTTTATCACAACAAGCAGTAATGTTAACAGTATAAAATTTTGGGCTCTTTTCCCTGTGGATCTTCACCTTACGTCATATGAAAAGACCTAGAAAAGACGGTAAACACAGCCTAGAGTTAGCAAATCCTTCTGAAACTCTGACCTTCAATGTGATCTAAAAAGATATGTGAGGTGAAGTAGCTGTCCTGAGCCTGATGGTTATCAACTAATGGCCTCTCACAGTAACAGAGCCTCTGTGGAAGGGTCTGCATTGTATTTGAGAGCCTGCACCTCAGCACACATCTTGCTGCGTACCTACATACCTTTTAGGAAACTTCTTGTCTCCTTAGGCAATAAGGGCATGGAAGAAACGAAGTATATGGCATATAGGACAGGCTGTTCCCAGTAATCCTATTTGAGTGTTGGAAAGCTGAGGTCTTTGGGGCCCCAGGCCTTCCTGGAGGTGTGCGCAGGGGTTGTCTCAGACCATTTTTTTTTTCTTTAAAAGAGGAATTCTGTAGAAAGACAGTTAAAACAAATTAACGGTTCAAAGTTGCTAGGCCCTACGTGTCAGGAAGAGGGGTGTAGGGCAGGGCTGAGTGTGCTGGTAGCATCCCTTCAGAGGAAGGGTGGGGGATATGTAATTTTTAGGGCCTTCCGCATTCTGCGGAAGTACCAGTGAGGGAATCTTCCCCTAGGAACAAGGTTCATCCTGTAAACCCGTGCTGCCTGCAAATCCCAGTTGTCTTTCGAAACATATCCTTGAGCCTGTTTCATTATGCAAAAGACAGTTTGTCTGACAGCCTTTGTGCAGGGTTTGTTGTTTTTTCCCCCCTGAAGTTGTGTAGGATGTTGTGCGGTGAACTCCCAGGCTGTGTGCTGTTATGCACTGGAAGGGAACTTGCGGTGCAAGGAGCAGGATTTAAATTGATGGCATAACATTTCCCCTCTGATCCCGTGTGCCTCGCCGCCCCCGGAGAGCCCCGCAGGAGATCGGCTAGTTCTGAGTTCAGTATGAGTCTTTACACCAAGCTACAAATCATCTGCACTGGGTTTCGTTAGCTGCCTTCCCCATCTCATGGTCTCTGTGACGGCAGCCTACTTCTGCATTATTTAGGAGAGATTCCCTTAGTTAAAAAATCAATTAGCAGAAGATAACTGTTTCCAATGTTGAGCTTCCCTTTTATTTATTTTTTTTCCCCTCTTTGTGGCATGATTGCATTCATGCTTGTCTGGTCTTTATGATAGGGTGCTAGCAACTGACCTTGATTAAATGACCTGTAAATTATTGGCCACATAGGAGCAATCCCTGCTCTGCTGGGCAGTTGATGGTTTGAGTGCCTCTACCTAGGGAAAGGCTTTCCTGGCCTCAGCTAGGGTAATGCTGAAATATGTGCTAGCATTGCTTGGGTACCTTCATTTTTTATGTTTGGGGGGGACTATTGTGGGGTACCTCTTCCTTAAAAATTGCCATTTTATATTTACCTGCAGTCATACTAATAAAATGGCAGTTCAGATGGCAATGCGTTATTTTCTGGTCTCTGGGGGCATAAGACTGCTATTTAGAATCTGTAAATCTGTATCATCCAATTTTGACTCAGCCTAAATAACAAGTGGTTGGTGTACCTGGACTATCCATACCACGATGGCTCCTTCTGTCTTCTCCCAGTGCAGCTGATCTGGCTGTCATCTAGGGGGTGATGCTGAACTAAAATTGTGGGTTTGGTCTGCTGTTAGTGTTCCCAAAATGCTAACCGTGGCTCAGCTGTGGTTCAGGTGTTACTTCCCATAAGAGTTGGTTTCAGGGGCAGACCTTCTGCTTTCATTGATTTAGGCATGGGCTCCTTTACTACTGACCATTTATTCACTGCAGTAGAGATACCTTCCTCTGAAATACTCGACTTTCAGTATTTCTGCTTTAAATGTCCCTTTTTTTTCTTTTTTTTTTTTTTTTTTTTTCTTTCCCCCCTGCCTTATGAGCTTAGAGCCCTGTGAATAATTCCACTGAATTTGGTATGGAAATTGTGTTTGCTTTTGGAGAACAAGTGTGAATGCCGGGTTCTTAAAGTCCTGGCTCCGGTGTCAAAAGGCAGGATAGCAATTTGCCAGTAGCCCCGAAGCTCTGCAGGGAGGAATGATGAGAGTCACTCTGAAAAAAGTATAGGATGTGCAACAAAGCTGTCTGCTAGAGACGGGTGCTAACTCAGGAGGATGCATTGAAGAATCTTCTGGAAGACGTTTAATTGATTAGGTTTAGTTACATTACTGAAGAGCCAAGTCTGAATGCAGTCAAGTAATGAATGGCATATTGATAAGAAATTCAGAGCGGTATTGTTTTTCATGGGTTTCCCTGACGGTTTCTATGGGGACAAAGACGCATTTCCCGTCTGAGTGCTGCTGCTGCCCTCTGATTGCACTTCTGTGGTTTCATTCACCAGTAATGGGAAAGCATTCATAGGCAGAATAGCTTCCCCTTTTTAAATAGCCATGATTCAGGGTTGTTGTTTTTTTTTTTTTTAATGCATTAGACTAATGCAGTGTTTTATCAATGATCTGATAGATGCATAATGCTCTGTTTCCAAGTGCTTATTCAGGGTCTGCATTAAAACTTGAAATTATGTACTGTAATTACGTAAGCCTTGACAAAAGTCTTTGTTGCCCTACAGTATGTGTACAAAGTGATTCTCATCCGGCTTTGGCAGTAGCTTACATTTGAACTTCAGGGATTAATTTTGTTGCAACCATTTGAATGGTTGAACTTGAATGCTCATGCTTTGCAAAACTTTTTTTTCCCCTCCTGTGGGGGTCCTTAGTTGGCTGATGTGAGTTAATTATTTAGGGAATGCAAGGTTTTTAGAAATGTGACTTTAAAAAAAAAATTGTTTGTCCTTTTTCTCCTCTGCGATGGGAGACACTTCAAAGCTGATTATAATTTCACATCTCAGTGTTTGGTTTTGACTCTGTGTCTTGCCTGCCAAGTGTCAAATTTAGGGTTGTCCGGTTACTCTGAAATTGGATGTACTCCCCACCCTTTGCTGTGGAGGTTCTGTATTCTCAGAAACTACTTTCAATTTTGAGGGTCTGTTTGTTGTTGTTGGTTTTTATTCTTTTTCCTGGATATTTGATTTCAGTGCTTCCTTTGAGAGCGAGCGTGTGTGGGAGAGGGAGATTGCTTCTCATCCAGTGTGCCTCTGCGTTTCTGTGTATTTAGACTCTCCTTTTTCCTGCTCCACTCCACCACTACCCGCCCCCCCCTCAAAAAAAAAAAAAAAAAAGACGAAAAAAAAAA
>VZTU01028280.1:73832-165558 GCA_013400835.1 Zapornia atra
AGAAGAAAACTGTATATTTTTTTTTAAAGATATGAGATACTGGCTTCCATATCTGCCATGCTGCACGTATATGACTAGAGAGGGCATGAAGCCCCTAATTGTGTCTTTATCTGAGAACCAATCTCTTCTTTAACTGACCAGCCCACGTGTAAATAGAGGGCTCTTTATTATTGAAGAAGAGTATTGTGGGTTTGTTTTTTTCTTTGAATTCCTCTCAACTTGGGAAAAGAATTGTTTGGGTTTGATTTTTTTTTTGTTTATGTCCAGAATGAGAAATAAGAGGGTATTAATAAGCTGAACATTTATATTACAGATATTCCTCTTGAAACATACACAGTAATATGCACCTTTTGTATTGTCAAGACTTATTCTATTTATTGAAGAAAATGTCACAGTAGTGATGTATTAAGCCAGTACTTCAATTACGGGTTGACTTGGGATGACATGTTACATGCTGTAGTTAACACACTTCTTTTCTGTTCAGGTATTTCTGTCCCTAAATAACTTTTTATTTAGCTTCTTTTTCTAGATAGCTTTATTTGATTTAGACTGGCAAATGTTTTTATTACTGCTTTTATATTGCTGTATGATATTGAAATCTCTTGGCATAAATACTTGTGTTTCCAGTACCTCAGTTGTTCTGATATTACTGCCTGTATACGTTTTGTGAAGTGGTCATGTTTTTTGGGTAGGTACATGTGGACTCTGTAGTATGTAAATGTTACTTGAATTTGTGCTTAATTATAGTATGTGGCATGTGCGTACAGCTACTTGGCATTTGACGTATGGATGCTATATGCCTGCCTTGCAGGAAAGTTATGGTCCCACTCTCAAGAGGATGTTTCACAGTTCTTTATCAAGAGACAAAGCTAGCTGCAGCTGACCTGCCTTGGTTCTATTTTGGTAACTAAGAATATAAAGGAGTAATGTTTTTACACTCTGAAGATGGTGCTGTGTCAAGAAGGACTTTTTTTATTTTATAAGTACCTTATAGGAGGAAAGATTGGTGATGTGCATGGTGGGGTTTTACTGCCTCTGGTGCTTTGTCATGTATTTGGTTTAATGTTTTTGTCCTAATCTCTTCAATAAATAAAATTGTGCATATTTAACTAAACTTCAGTGGTGACTGGTGTTATTACTGAGTGTCTGCTGTTAGGAATATTTAACTGGTATGTTTTGGGCTGCTAACAAGCTCTTGCCAGACCTGTGAGCTGAGAAAGCTTAGCACTTATATTTGAAAGCTAACACTGTAAGCCTTTTCATCAAATGTTCTGGTCTTTGCTATGAATGAAACTGGCTATTATTCTGGTTTTTTTTTTTTGGCTTGTCCCTGCTGCTTTATCACCCTATTTACCCTCTTCAAGGAGGGCACTGAAATGCAGTGAGGACTAGGTGATGAGAGGCTCTTTGGCTGATGATGAGAGGCACCAAAATGGAGCAAGCTGGCACTTGCACTTTCCAAAGTCCTACAGAAATGTGCAGCTTGCATTTAAACCTCAGAAAAGATGGCACCTCCTAATTTACTGTTTTTTAATTAAGACTGGATTCTGTTTCCGTCATTCATCTTGGATAATGAATAATAGATACAGATGGTGAACTCGCCTACAAGTGCGTGTGAGTATCAAGGTGCTTTGTGTTCAAGGCAGGACAGATGAATCCTGGCCCATTAAGAAAAGACCATTTGAATTGGGCTTTGATTTGAACAGGCTGCAGTTTGTTTCCAGCAGTTCTGTGGTTTGAAAAAGATATAGGTGGCTGATGATCAACCCTAAAGAACACCTCACACAGCCCCCAAACCTCTCTGAAATAAGAGCATTGCACCAAAACTGTTAGCATGGGGCTTGCTGTCAGGCTGGCTAGCTTTGTACCGCATGATTTCATCTTGGGTAATTCCTGGCATGTGTTGAGCATTTCAGTTGGTAGGTTGAAAATTAAAACCGTTGATTATAGCGCCGACCAGAAATGCTATTAATGTGAGGAACACTTGAAGATCAGTTTTAAATGATCTGTATGCCTGCAGCCAAAGTTTAAACTACTTGGAAACTCTTTCAATTCAAACTCCCACAATAAATGTGCTTTATAGAAAAAAGCAGATTGTAATCAGTCATAGAGAGAAGGGGAGGGGGGAAGTGCTGAGGATTTCCCTCTCCCCCACTAAAACTTATGTGAATGGCTTCTGTTCTGTTTGGGTGGAAGTAGTTAGACCTTATTTTACAACAACCTGCACGCTTGCTTTTTCACTGCCAGTAATTATATGAAAAATGCGGCTGACTAATGATTGCTCGTTTACAGTGAATTTTTTATTCGAGGCATAAGCTTTCTTGGTGTTGCTGTGGAGGAATCCTTTGGCAGCTGAAATCAGCTTTATAAAATGCTGAAGGGTGCCATGTTTTCTGAGCTTCCTTGTCCCTAAAGTGAAACCTGAGAGGGGAATCAGTAACTCAAACAACTGATTTCTGGCTCTTTTTTTATTCCTGCTTCATGGGCGCTGTTAATGGAGTACGGGTATAGCACCGCTTGCTACTGAAATGCCTCAACAGCTTCCTTAGTGCTGCTCAACCCTTGGCTTGGGTAGCAGCTGCAGCGGGATGCAGGATTTTACTGAGCAGAGACTGCTGGATGGAATTAGGTGCCTCCGGGTCGTGGGGAAAGGGACAATCTCCTGGCTGTGCAGGGTGAAAAGCCATGGCTACAAACTAAACCATTTTACAGAATGGGACTCTGGAAAACTTTGGGAGCAGAAACCTGATCGCCCCTCTGTCTTCTATGCCCCTCCCAATTAAAAAGTAAAATAAAAATAAAATTAAAATGCTGCTATTTACTACAGCATTTATTTTGTCAATGCAGCACTGTGTGCAATTTCAGGCTACAGGCTTTTCTTCAGGCCTGCACAAACAAGTAACAATTATTCCTTTGGCACCATGATGTCATATAACTTGATCCCTTAGCCTTACTGAGGAGTGCGTGTGTTAAGGGGATAAACAAGTCAATTAAAAATGCATTCTCTTGGGGATGAAATAACCTTGGTATACCTGTGTTTCTGAAAAAAAAAAAAAAAAAACCCAAAACAACCAAACCCCAGTCCAAGCCCCTAAAACCCCAAACCGCACTTTCCTGGCGGTCAGAGAGGAAGGGTATGAAACGTGATGCCAAGGAAAAATTATTGGGAAGGGGAAAAAATAATGCTCCTCATCCTGAAATGATTATGTTGAAATTTGGAAATGTATGAGTGAGCTCTGTGACTAATAGCATAATGAATACCAAAAGAATTAGTAATGATCAGTTCTTTATACTTAAAGTTTTGTCTAAGGTTTCCATGAAAAACTTGCTAATTTAATAAGTGACAGTATAGCTAACAACTTAACTAGCTTGTAACTTTCCTATTCGATCAGTAGAAGCAAATGTTGAAAATTGGTAACATGATGAGACAAATTGAAATTAAAGTGTGAGTAAATCAGGGTATAAATGACCTGTAAAGTGGTGTAATTCCATTGGAACATGAAAAACAACTAAGGAAAATTTCTTTTAAAAAAAACCCCAACAAAACAACAAAAACCAAACCTTAAATCAGGCCCATTCTGGCACTGGCTTTTCCTTTTCCCAATGTCATTGATAGTTACATTCTTGGTACCAGTTTCCATGCTTTCATTTCTGCTTTTTCGACTTTGGAATTAAGCCAATTTAAGCTATTTGCTTGAAATTCTGACCTCCTGAGATGCCTCTCCAGAGTCCTCTACACAAACACTATATTTGGTTTGGAAAGATTTAAGTATACTGGTAAGCGCATGTAAATATGAAGAAAAATGTATTTGCAGTGATGGTAAAGCCCAAGAAATTCACTTGATATTATTTGCACTGATGTAAATGAGTAGAATTTGTTTCTTAAGGGCCTAAATGAGCCTGACTTGTGTGCCGAGAGGTGTCATTTATTCTAGTTATTATTCAATTTAAATTCTTTTAGACTCCTTACGAAAAATGGCTCAGCACAGGAGTAGATCACATTGTTCTGGCTCTCCTGCCTCCTTCACATAGCATCCATAGCCTGCAGGGGGGAAATAAAATAATCTTGGTGTGGCAGCTTGTGGAAAGGAATAGGTTAGCTACTGCATTTATTTCTGCTCAAGAGATTAAAGTGGAGTGGCAAAGCTAGTGCTGACATCATTCCAAGCACACAAAAAGCTGACGTCAGTTATACAGTACATTGCAGGGTGTTTATCTTCATCTGATTAGGTTAGCAAAATGCACGCTGCAAAGGCAGCACACGAAGAAGGAAACAGTGTGTTTGCCTGTGCTTCCCACTCGCCCTCCAATACTGGAGTCAGTCCTGGAAAAACTGAAACACTTTGAGCTCAAATAGGCACCTGTAAAAATCTGTGGACATACCCTATCACTGGGCTAGACTTTCCCCATGTCAACCTCTGAATATCAGTGTTAAGCACAGTGCTTGAGGTGGGCATTGGGCAGCCTCTCCTTGCAGGGGAGTACAGATATCTGAACTTCTGATTCTCTGCAAAGCCAATCAAAGTGTCTATGTGAAAAGGTATGTCGTGATGCAGCAGTGTAAATGCTGGTCTTCTCTGCATGCTCATCTAAATGTGCGTAATAAGTCTGCAAGGAAGGCAGGAGAGCTGCCGCTCTCTCAGTAGCAGGGCCAGAGGCAGCTGCCTGTACCTGCTGTCCCTGTCTGCTGCCCCTGCCTGCTATCCCTGTCTGCTGCCCCTGCCTTCTGCCCAAGCTGTGGAGGCAGCACTTGGTGGTGCTGCAGGAGCTCTGTATGCTGGCTTTGCTTCCCCCATCTGTAGCAGAGTGCTGGAGATGTGGAGCAACAGAAAAGAGACTTTCCTCATTTCAGGTGTGACCAGAGGTACCCTTAAAAACAGACACCTCCAGTCTTAGCAGTCAATACCTGCACTGCCTTGGATATTTGCGTGTGCTTCCACAAGAGGAGTCTCGTTGCTCTGTAAGGACTGCTGGGCACAACTAATGGCCACTCAGCTGATGCAATTCAGTCTTCATTTCAGTCACCTTCTCTTATTTTTTTTTCGTTCCAAGTTAGTCGGTTCATTGTTTTTCTCGTAACAGGTTAAAATTTGATCTAATTTAGTCACTAGAAGGAAGGATAATAGTGAGGCGTGCACTTCAGTCAGAATTAGAATATCGTGAGTTGAAAAGTTCCATTCCATGAAGTTACAGTTGAACTTTTAAAGCTCAATGTCAGCCAGCTGGAAGCAAGGAGTTCACGCTTACTGGTCACCAGTGGGCCTATTGTTAGTCCACATTTTGTTACAGTCTACTCCCTCCCATGTGTAATCACCATAACTGTAGATTGTTTGTAATTTCTAAGTGTTTGTAATTGCTAAATAAGAGTCTTCATTTCTACATTAGCAAGAAATACGCCTGATCCATGTGAACACCCTTGAGAGCAACTGCAAGATGGAGTGTATCTGTGGGTAAAAATTGCAGCTCTTCTGGGCACTGAGTTTCTGACAGGGCTCCAGATGCACTAGGGTAGAAAGATTTTACTACAAACTTTTTATTAGAGTAAACCTTGATTCAAAAATTACATAACATGCCTACTCTCCTTGGTAGCTCAAATCAAGGCCAATCAAATCAACATGCTCAAGATGAGTAAGTACATGCATATTTTACCAGTTGTTACTTTTTAAAAATTCCATAATCCAGTCAAAGGAACATATCTTGGAAGAGCAATAGAATGATTGCAACAGAGACTTTATGGCAGAGAAAGAAAACATTTTTTTTTTTTTTTTTCTTCTTTTCAACAGGATGAGAAATGTCGACAAATCCATTTTCTACTGTGCAGAATATCGAGTCTTTGGTCTGTCTGAGGAGCTGCTAACATGAATAACTAGTGATCTCATGTAACCTCAGGACAGCAGTGAGATTTGTCAGAAAGTTAGCAATGTACTGTCTTTAATTTAAAAAAGGAATATCAGGCAGCATGAAATGCACAATTCAGAGAAATGCAGTGGCTTTTTGCTATTGACTGCAGCTGATAAAACTGGAGTAATCAAAATTGTCTGATTTCATCCCTACTGATTGATCAGGCTGTGAATATAACCCACATTTAACTGCAGGATGAAATTTTTCCAGGATAAATTTAACTGTGTGTAGAAAGCCAGGACAATGTCAAGGTTGCATCTGTGCCCTCAGAGTACAGGAGAAGCAGGGCGATTGTGCTTTTCCTCTTTTTTTTTTCCCTTCCCTTCCAGAGTAGTCCATCTACATAGGTAAATGTAAGGAAGATAATGCCCTTTGCCTCCTTGTGTAGGACAAATGTTGCTCAACTGTTCCAGTATGCCTCTGCATGCTGACCTGTCAAAGGCCAAATGGCATTTTAAATTCTACTTGTTTCTTAGTTGAGCAAAGGAAAGCCTGTGCATTATTTTTTCCATCAAGTAAATTGGAATTGTACAACTGATTTTGCAAAATGTCTCGAAATCTATTGGTAACATACCCCCATGATTTAACAAGCACATTATTCTGCTCCTTCTTCTATAGTTCTTCAGCAACGACATCATGGTTTTCTATAGTTATTAATACTTAGGGAAACTAAATGTTTAGGTTTCAGATAGTCTTGCCTTTGTAGGCCACAGTAAGCCACAAAGATAATAAACACAGCAGATAAATGGTATTTTCTACAAGCAATCACAGACTTTTGGCAATCCATTTTCCAAAACTGCAGAACAAAGATGGAAATCCCTCAGTCATTGCGTTTAAACAGTTTTATGTTCTGACTTTTTCTATTCTTCCAATGTACTTTGTTTTTGTTTAAGACAACTGCAATTATAAGTGATGCTTGCTACCTTGGATACTCAAAGTGCATTCAGAGACCACCATGGTGAGCACACCAGTAAAAGTAAAGGAGAAATGCACGGTTTGTATCCAAAGGCTATCTATCTCAGATGCACCAGAAAAGATTCTCTGAAGGGTGGAAGACTCATCTTCTTTCTAATGGTAGGTGAAATTAAGAGGCTCTGAATATTGCTACTCCCATCCATAAGTAATGTTTCTAACATTATAGCTGTTGGATGCCAATTGTTCAGTGAAGTGGAAAAGAAGTGTCTAAACCACATCTTTCAATATTCCTTTGCAACTTCTTGACATCACGAATTTACTGAGTTTCAGTTAGCTGCATCAATAACAGATATAATCCCTAGGAACCTAGGAAAGAGCTAGGCTAGTTAGGAGGTTAGTAAGCAGGCCATAGGCTACTTTGTTGGATGGAATCATTGTGCTTTTGCTGCAGAACTAGACTGAAGACTGTGATATTTAGGACGATTTCAAAGCTTGTTCCAAGATTGTTTTCACAACAAAAGGTTACCCTGTCAGAGCACAGCAGGGGAGGCTGACTGCTCTCCAGGAGTCACTATAGACAAGCCCAAGCTTTGTTCTGCCTCACATCTCTTAAATGAAGTTCCTCACAGAGGGACAGAGAAACCCACTGCCAGCTTTACACGTACAGGGAGGAGGACAAGACTCAGACCATCTAATGCTGTTGAAGCTGTGAATTACAGCTTACACAAGTGGAATTTAGGGGTGGGATTTATCCAGTTAAATGTTGACAACTATATTTCTCTCTGCTGACTATAAAAGGAGCTCAGCATGACTAGCTCAGGCATAGATGTCTAAAGTTAGATGGTATTAATCCTCCCTGCTTGCCAGAGCCCAAATTCATTTGCACGCATAGAAACGTCTCGTTCCTTTTGAGATACAGCAGGTATCCAAGATATCTATGCAAGGCTTGTAGTGATATAGGAGTGATGGAAGGAGGACTTCTGAAGAGACAGATGGAGATGTGGTGGGGTGCCCACAAGCTTCTCAGAGGGCAGTGGATGGGCAATCTATACGGGCATCCATGAAGGGTAGTCCAGAAAACCTTAACTTCTGAAGATCTAGGGTTCACAACACTATTTTCTCATTAACTTGGGAATTTCCTAGGTGTTGACAATTGGCTTCCTTTAAAAATGTAAACAAATGTGTAATTTATGTGGGGAAATGCTCCACTTCCCTCTTCAGAAATCACTACTATGAAACAAGATTGCAAATGTTTTTGGCCCAGAAGGGTTTCGGGCCAAAGGAGGCCTGACCCTTATGTAACATGTGAGTAAGCGCTCAGCCACGGGCACATGTGGGCTGCTTTAAGTCTTTTACATCAAGCAGTTGCTGCACAAAACCCAGAAATAAACCCAACACAAGAGACAGCATAAATCATCATTAAAAAAATATCAGTGATGAATGTTGATATATCAGGATATACTGGGAGACTTAATAAAACATGAAGAGCGAATGCATTTATTTACTTTTTATAGCATGTCACTATTTTATTTTCCTCTTGTTAAACCTCCAAGTACGATGTGCACCTAGTGAAATCAAAAACTACCACCTGTTAATAGAGAAATTAAATTATTTAGAAAAGCATTTCCAATTTCTTTCCTTTAGTGTCCAACAGAGGATGTGCCCCCTGGATCCAGAAGCATCTGTTGTAACTCAAATAGCTCATTAAAGGTACCTTTGTGATCTCTTCTGTTGTGTACATCGCACTTTAACCTGTTTGCCCCCACAACTTCCCACGAAAACAAGTCACTCTTTATTTGGGAGATCGATCTATGTGGTGTCAGAGAGGAAGATTCAAATTGGGCACAGCACAACAAACACAACACTTGCAAATCTCTCTGGTTTTAGGCAGTAGAAAAATGAGTTCCTAGCATTTGCTAATACTTCTCCAGACAAATGTGTTCATTAAACAATGTTAATATTTTTCTTCTCTTAAAAGCCAAGCTATGGTATGAAGCAGCCTTGTGTTTAGCAGTTGCTCACAGAGTAAAAATCCTATGGCAACCAATAAATGGAAGCCAAAAAATGTTGCAATATTATTTTAGAGGACTCATCTGCTTATTTTTACAGTTAGCCTTGCATAACCTTCTGCATTTTTGGACTCTGTCTTATGTAGAATATTTCTTAAAGTTTCCATTTATTTCAATTGTACACTGCACATTAGGGAAACTCTCTTATAAATGAGTCACAAATACTTTCCCTTTACAATGTTATTCTGCCCTTCTATAACCTAGCTATATACTGCCCTTACATAATATTTATTTGGTGTTATAGTTTTGTTAAGGATCTAACACTAATTTTTTAGTCTACAAAGCAAAGAAGAAAATAGTGCCATGATGGTAGCTTGAAACGGGTCTTATTCCTGGGATTCAAACATGCAGACACAACAAATGATAGATATATGGCTCTCAGCTGATGCTCAGAGCTTGGTTTGCAGCTTCAGCCACACCATATCTATCACAAGAGTTTGTGGGATTTAGGACAGGTCCTTTCCCTTTCCCTTTCCCTTTCCCTTTCCCTTTCCCTTTCCCTTTCCCTTTCCCTTTCCCTTTCCCTTTCCCTTTCCCTTTCCTTTCTCTTCTCTTTTAGAGTTGTGGAAATGTATGATTACAAACACTGAAGTAAAGTCTAATGGTAGATTTAAAATGACATATAAAAACGAGCATTTACTATCAGTTCAGGTGTTTGGTTTATGCCTATCTCTGTATTACCCTGGAATAACTGTTATCAGCAGAATATCAAAGCCTGTATCTGTAAGAGTCAGCCTTCATACAGATATGACGTACAAACAATGATATATTTCACTCTCTCATCCCACAAAAATAGCACAAGATCCCAGCAGTCTGTTCATCTTTAGCCAGCAGTACTGCTGTACATGAATTGCTTCAAGACAGTTCTCTATAGATTGGCTGGTTCATGCCCGATGTTGCAACCCCATCATCCATGACGAATTACACATGTAACGGTTGCAAAATTGTATTCTGAATAAATAAAGGCTTGGAATTTTTCCTTTGTCTTTCTTCGACAAACAGAATCTTATGTAAAAGTGCAGATGGATGAGTTTGCGTGTCTCTGTGTGTGCATGAGGGTGTGCGTGCACATGCATAAATGAACAATCCTAAATGAGAGAGGGGGTGGGGACAGCACCATTCTGCCCCTCATATATCTCTGCACCAAGCTGGATAAGAAGCTGAAATAGGAAATAGTGACGTATTCTCCAGTTGCTTTGGAGCATCACAGCTTATCTCTTCAGCAAGAAGAGCTGGAGAAGGGTTTGGCATTCTTGTGGGCTGGGGGTTTGCAGCATGCTGGGCCTGCTGTTTGAGAGGGAAGTTGATGCGAGGTGAGAGGACCCTTTCCTTCACCTTTTCAGGAAATCCCTGCCCTTGCAAATATGCATATGCAGAAACAAGCCGGTTTATACATGACAGTATACATTTATAGATAATAAGGTAGAATATAGCTATTCATGTGCTAATCCAATTAAAACATGTCCTTATGTTGCAAGTTTCAATGGAATAAGATCGGGGATTTTTTCCTCTATGTTTGTATATGGCAGCATAAAAAGTCTGGCTAGGTCTAGGATTGAGGCTCCTTCTGACTACTGAAACCTCAGTAATATATTAGAATGGTTGAGTAGTCTTGGGATCAAGTACAATACGTCCTGTTTTATGAGATCAGCAGCCTCCTATTCTTCAGACAAAGCATCAGCTCTGTTCTAATTGAATTCTTTGGGTGGTTTGTTTTTTTTCTGTATGAAGGGAACAAATTTTATGTCTGAACTTTAGCTGCAACTGACCTAATATTGCAAAACCTATTTCTCACAGTACCTAAGCAGGTTTTAACCCAGCTTTTGAAAGGAAAACAAAATATAATAATCTACTTCAGCAACTGTACTCAGAAGATAATCTATTAAGGTTAAATGAAAACATTGGAATAATTTTCTTTTTATGTTCTTGTTCGGAAAAAAGGTCACACCAAAATCTCATAAACTCAGGTATTGTTTATCATTTTAGATGCTCCCAGTATACATTGGAATACCGGTCCAAGAGAAACCATCCAGTATATTTTATGAAGGGCAGTTTGGGGTTTTTTTAATAGTATATTTTAAATAGTATATTTTAAACAGTGTATTTTAAGTAGTATATTTAGTTATATCCAATGCTATATTACATATTACAGTGCTATTATCATCAGATGTATGAGAAAAAGGAAATAGCAGAAGAATTTTGAAATGTACTGGTTTGATAAGCATAGCTTACTGGTTTATAAAACCAAACAAGGTGTGACAGTGTAAGGAGTGATCCTTCCTGACCCATGTGTGTTTTGTGTAGTTCAGTTTGGTTTATCGCTGTTGTTCATTTTGTGAATATAGTTAGTTATGCTCAATCCTGACCAGTAGTGGAAAAGCTGCCAGGAACAAAGCTCTTGTCATGATAGACATGGTTATGAAGCTCTGGTTGCAAGGTGCCTTTACCATTCTAATGACATGCCCACGTCAATTAATCTCTGATGTTCAGACCCAACTTCAAATACTCTGGAATAAGAATTCTCTAGGGGTGTTCTGAACATTGCCGGCAGCCTGGAAAGCCCCTGCTTGGAGTCTAAAGAATCTTCTCACCTGAAGCCAGCACTGGCAAATGCAGGTGGGCATCAGGCTGGAGCTGCTGTGGGTACCAGAGCTGCATTACAGCTACAGTAGTGGTCAGGGTGTGCAGGGCTGTGTAGTTCAGGGAAGCCCTGAAAGATAGTGCTGCAGCACAAGTCACACACTTCACCCAACCTTTAGATAGTTTCATGAGGAAAAAAAAAGTGTTGCAAGGGAAAACTCAGTATCTTCATAAACTGAATGTGGTCCTCTCATTTATGAACCAGTATGGTGTATCTTGCACTAGGAAATGCTGGCGTAAAGGGTTAGTGCTGCAAATTGCATGTACTTAGCACTTGCTGGAGGTTAATTCAACATACATTTACCAATCTATTTGTTATGGTAGGTTAATTACAACACTCCCCACCCCTCATTCCTTCTGAGGTTTCTTTCACTTCATATTTCTACTTAAAATGAACAGCCTTCATGAAGGGGGGGTTTGTGAATTGCTGTAGGAAGAGCAGAGTTGTGGGTTTGTTTTGGTTTTTTTAAATAAGCATTTACTTTTTATTTTAAATTAAAATGTAAAATTAGACAAAGAGGAATGAAGAGCACTCTCTCCTCCACTCTCACAGACTGATATGTTCCATCATCCCTTTTTATTGCTGTTACAGTGTCACTTTTCCCACCTCCCATAGCAATGCACAATTCCCAGGAGTTAGTCAACACATATAAGAGTTTCATAGATTCACACATGACTTCTTTCCAGCTTGTATTGTAGTGCTGTCCCCTCTCATCTTTTAACAGAAGTTATGTCGTTTCACTAGTTTTCTAAGACCTAATATTCTGGAGTTTTTTGGGTGGGTTTTTTTTTTGCTTCTGTCCCTGATTTAAACTTTGTATTTATTTCTGTTATGATTGTAGAGTAAAGCTAAAATGACAGAAATGCATAAAGTACCTTCAGATGTGTTATTTTTTTCAAAGTTCTCAGTTTTTAAACAGCCTGTGTGTGTTTTGGAGGCCTGACTTGTTTGTTATTTTTAGTGCTGAAGCTAAACTGAACTGCAAAAGCCAAGAAATGTTGTAAACATAACTCTCTAACTACTTTGTTTAATCTTATTTCATTCATCTTATATGACTACTGAAAGGAATGCAGCCCTGGCTGGGTACTTTTCCTGTGAAAACATGTTAATTTGTTCCAAGCCATCAACATTTTTTTTGGGTATCTATGTCCAAGGCTAACTTTCACTGGTCACTCCAGGTGAGATACAGGACAGAACAGGACACTAAATTTCTCGGTAATTTCTAGACATCTCAGAAATTAAATCCCTCAACAGCAGTGACATTTAAAAGATTTGTGCTTTGGTTGTTTTAATAATAAATATTATTGCTTTGCAACTCACTATTCCTCTGCAAAATATCCCAACCATCAGAAATTAAAGATAATAAAAATCACAGGATCACTAGGTTGGAAAACACCTTTGAGATCGAGTCCAACATATCAGGACAACTTGAGAAACAGATAGCTATTTCACACCAGGAACCTTCAGGAGTAATAGTGTTTCACTCCCCAGAACCTGTGACTTCATGTCTGGCCTATGATATGTTGGGCCACATTCCACACCTGTGTTTGGAAATAACTGTGCCTGATGCTGAGCTTCACTATCACTTGGTCTGTGGTGCTGAACAATTAAGCACATTAACTTTTAACATTTCATTTTAAATTGGAAGTATTTTCTATAGTTATTTAGATAAATAAATAAGATATAGTTATTACAATATATTATATATACATACACATTACACCTAGTTAATAGTATATAGTGTGCATTATCTATAAAATGTATATTTTTATATATGTGAATAATGTGAAATTTCTTCTGTGTTTATATAAATGTATTTCAACATAGACAAAAACAGAGTCCATTTTGTGGTCTCTTCTGTTCAGCTAGGTGAGAAACAAGTTGTTCTCATGCTGCATGACACAGGGCTGTTTCATCAGCCTGCTCTTTGCAGCTCTTTCCTTATAAACAGGGCTAAGCAGAGTCACCAGTGAGAAAGGAGCAGGTTGCATAGATTTTCCTTTCACACTGAGGAGCTTTCGGGGCAGAATGACTCAGGTGACTGATAGTGTTAATGGCAACGGGAAAAAAGATAAAATTTGGATGTAAGCAAAGCAGCAGACTGATAGAAAGAATGTCAGTCTCCATAGTCAGCTGGCATCTTCCTGTTCCAAATGAACTAATTTTGCCCTTCCCTTCCCACATTTGTTCTCCTTGTCCTCCCGGCTGCCCCTTGAATAGTGCTCTGGCTCCTGAATCATGAATCGCGGAGTCCAGCGATCTGAGAAACAGATTATTGCTGTAGAAAAACCTCTATTGCACAGTTTCCCCTTTCAAAATCCACAGCCTGAAAAGGATGTATTTCCCCCTTCTACTCCCCAAATGTTTGGAGAGTCACTTAGAAACTGAAAACAGAGGGCAATTTTTAATTTTCATAATTGCCTCAAGATAGCTAAAGCTTTATGTTATAGCACAATCAGTACCCCCAACTCTTACTATATTCTGTCAAACTTGAAAGAGCTGTAGCAGAATTTCATTTAGATTTTGTAAGATCTGGCCTTTTGAAATCAGCATAAATTATAACGTTCCAGTCAATAGTTTGTCCAGCAGACAGCAAGTCACTTGATTTCACTTTAGAATGTCTCAATCTGTGAAACAATAAGGCTTTTCTTTGCTGAAGTAGGACTGGTGTGCGTGCAGTAAGAATAAGCTCACTCTAACAATTTTGCTTTGCTTTCCTGTTCTATATAGTGATAGTTTGGAAATACACAGGTACTAAACCATATTTGGTAGCAATGTCTGAAGACCGATAAAAGAAGAATTGTCCCTAACTACTCAACCTCAGTCTAATAAGATCAAAATGCATTAGGGAATTCTTGCTTATTTCTTTGTAGCTTACTGTTCACAGCTTTTTAGTTTTTGTTTTGAAGACTGACTGAAAGCAGGACTGTGAAGTGCTGCATGATATTTTTTTACCTGAGTACGATGCAGAAAGCTCACAAGACTGTTTTCATCTTTCCTGGCCAATACTGTTAAGTTCTTTCTTCTTTACATGGTCTTCTGAATAGGATGATGCTAATTACGAATCACTGTCAGAAAAGGGATTAAATATGAAGCCATACATATTCAAGATACTGTGCAGGTGGAGGGGTAGGTTTGCTGACATCAACCTTTTGTATCTTCATTTTCTCAGTCTTATTTCTTGTCAAGATACTGCAGACCAGATGCTGTAAGAGAACATACACTTTAAAGGAGAAACTGTCTTTGGCACAAAGCTCCTTCTTAAACCAACATCAGGATATCCTAGCTATTTCAGATTAAGATCAGTCTGAATCCTCTATTTTTCTGAATGTTCTCCACGACTTACAATTTTATATGTTTTACATACAGTACTATGGCAATCACAAGAATCAACTTATTAACATAAAACATAGGCATATGTTCCACTTTTTACTCTTAGCTAATTCTGATTAGTTATGTATTTTCTGAGAACTGAAAACTCTTTTGGTTGACTAACATGAGTGAGTGAGCCAAATATTCACCAATATTAAGAAAAAATGCCCAGGTCTGAATCTTTTATCTAGTCTCTGCATGGATTTTTGAAAAGTTCCGTGGTAGAAACTTGGATCTATTAAATGGAATAAAAACCCAGTCATTGATCTCAGTGGATTAAGAGTTTCGTTTTAGATATTCTATAGGTCCACTGAATTACTTTTCTTTCCATTTCCTAAATGAAAGACTAAAAAATTTAAGAAACGTTAAAACTACTTACTGTTCATCAAAAGTAACGACCATCTGCTCTCTCAGAATTTGGTTCCTTACTGAGCAAAATGATTGGAATGAATTTTTAGGTGTTTTTCCTGGAAAAGTGGGGGGAAAAAATTGGGCAGTGATTTTTTTTTGCTTTGTTGTCTTTCTATGTAGGTGCCAAATCTCATTCTCTTTGAATACAGTGGTATCTATATGGAGGGGTGTGTGTTTCAGTCCTCAATATGCTATTCCTCTTAGTACCAATGGATATTAGGATGAGATACTTCATATTCAGCTAAAGTCTTGCTTTCATTTACAGTCACACCACCATTTGGCAGAAACTGAATCTCTGCAAACCAGGACCTCTGGTCTGGAGTTTCTGTGGTCTGTATCTGCTTAGATTTTGTGGGTTTTTTAGAAGAGAAGAATAGATGAAAGAATGGTCCTGTTTTCCCCTCTCATTTCTGAAGGGAAATTAAATAACAACCATGGTTCTACATCATGGCCTCCCTTTCTGCCTTGCTTTAATTTTAGCCATCTTTTGCTGGTTCCTGTTATACTTAGTTCCTGAACTAATAAATGTTATTGTTCATGGGGAGAATGAATTGTATATATGTCAAGTCATCAACAATCAGCTGGCCAATTGCCTGAAGCCTTTTTTGTTTTCTTCATGGGATATAACTGTAAGTGCTTATTCATATGAATGAGTCTTATACACCTAAGAGTAGACCTATTGACAGTAGCGGTGAATTGAACAGAAAAAAAAAAGGGAGTGTTGTACAACAGTGTCTTTTAAACAGGACTGAAGTTCTAGTTGTAACATCTTTAGGTGATGGTACAACTTCACTTGCTTCTGGCAACATATATGCACTCATACCAGTTGTACTTTTTAAAAAGACAGATAGGAGAAATCAAATTCAGAAGTAGAAAATTGTTATGCAGGTAATTTCAAAAGCAAGGAATGATGTGGTTAGGGCAAAGATTGAGGCTCTTGAAACTTTTAGTAAAAATATAAAATTGGATCCGTCTTATACTATTAGCATCTCACTGAGTGTTGAACTCTTTGGAAGAACATACCAGTGTAGAGAAATTATCTTCTCTGATACACCAAGCCCCAAGCCCAAGACCATGGAAGACAGGCAAAACAAAGCTAACAGCTTTCACACCATCTAAAAATGAGGAAAGAAGCTAAACAACTATTAACTAAAGAGCAATATAATGAAAGGGAGTATTATGCTTGTTGTAGTAGCAGGAGCAGCAATTAGTATTCATCTATACAATAATAATAAATAAACCCAATAGTAATATACATATTTGCAACATATTTCAAGCAAACATTTGAGGAGTCTCAAAATAAAATTGGATTCAAAAGGGGTAAAACCACTTTGAAATTGTTTAAAGTTGAACTCCTAGGAAATTTTTTTTTTTTTTTTTAATTGAATGAGATCACAAGAGGGGAATTATCAGCATGAAATGACTGGTATCTTGGGAAGTGTACTGTGCTAAATTTAGAATTTATTTTCATGAAGGATCATGTGCCCCTTCATCAGGTTACATGGGCTGCTTCCCCACCTAGTTTGAGGCACAGTTCCTCTCTCTTTGGTAATATGAGTGCTGCTTGGCTTCTGGAGCTATTCAGTAACACCTATGTTCCTCACCCAAGGTGCGATTCAGTTACCTAGACATAGATGTTTGGGACACTTTAGACTAGCTGGCTTAGCCTGCAGCTGCTGGTTGAGAAAATGCAGTTCTTCTCTAAGATATGTGTCATGTCTGTGACACTGGGACATATTGTACATCTCAAATATCGTAAGGCACTTGCTTAGGTCTCTGAAATTGTAGGTGTTCACATTTGAGGTAGGTGTCTAGGCTACTAGCAGAGTCCAAAGAACTACTCCTCTCATTCTAGTCACCTCCATGTGGTCCTGTGAAATGCCTCATAAACCCTATTGCTATCTTCAGCTTTACTTCTCAGCAGTGTATAACCTCTCATGTCAGTGCTATGTGCTTGCCCCCAGCCTACCTGCTCCTTGCCATCTCAGCAGCCAGCACTCATCTGTCAGCCCACTAGACCCCTACAGGGTCTATCTTTTCTAGTCTAATGCCATCTGAGTGTAGCATGTTCTACAGAGAGGGATTTTTGGGTTTTTTTCTAGGTGTTGGCTAATAGCTTGGTCAATGATGATTCATCCAGCTCGTTGTGAAAGGATGAAAGTCCCTATCTGAAAAGAAGCTGATTGTTCTTTCTGTTTCAGCCCACCAAAATCTGTAAATAGGACACCAGAGTAGATGGATGAAAATTCACTTGTGGGAATTTCAAAATACCACAAGATTTGCTTCTCTTGTCTAATATCAATCCAATACTTCGTGATGTAAAGTCGTAATCCCTCATCTCCATTTTGTGAGTCACTTATTTTATGGACACTGTAAGAGATCTGTGCATTGACTGGAACTACGTGAACTATGAATAGTTTCCCCAAAGTTAACTTGACATCTTGTCACCTTGCTGTTTAGTTTTGGTGTCTTATAAGAATACATATAATCTTTTTTCTTTTTTTTTTCTTCTAGCGGCTGGAACTGATAGCTACTTCTCATTGAGGGGATTTTTTCTCCTTCACATCCTCTTTCAATGTGAATTTTAATAATATCTTATAAGATATGAAAAAGATGCCTCAGTAATTTTCATATTTTGTAAAATATCTTTGCTTTTTTTTTACATTTTAAAAGCCCAAACAACATATCAGGAAAACTGTATTCATTTTTTTTCCACAGTAGAAGCTACAAATTATTTATAACAGTAGTTTGATTATATTAAAAAGCACAATCCCAAGTATGCAGTACATTACTGGCTCCATTCCTTGCCTAAAACAGGCGTGTTTATATTTTTCCTCAGTAAATATGTGATAATTAAATGCAAATAGACCATATTTTTCAAACGAATTCCCAACCCTGGAAACTTGGATGATGGTAATCTTGCCTAATAAATGCACAACTGCAAGTGAAATCAAAGTTTACTGAAGCAGAACATTCTTAGCAGTCAGTAGCAGCCATCGCTTAGTGAAAAAAAAACAGGATTAATATAGACACGTCATTGAAAAATGGATAGCCCTAAGGTATTTTATAATCATGGTATATACCTAAGTATTAATTGAAAACACTGTGCGCTCTTTATAGGATGTTCTCAGCTAATCCATTCCTGTAAATTATTAGGCTATATTGAAGTCATGCCTAAGGCTGTCATCAGTTCTTGTGCATGTTCCCCATTGTGTGTGTTATTCCCTGTTTCTAGGTCAGCTTTTCAGCCTTTTCCTTTCCCCTTATGAAAGCAAGCAAACTCTCTCCCATATATTTCCTTTCTGAAGAGAAATACTCATGTTCCTTGGCTGGCAGCACTTGGGCTTCTCCCACTCCTGTATGATCTGAGGTCCTGAGTCTCCCTTGGGGGTAATGGAAGGGCTTTTGTATTGCTCTGCCAGTGGCATCCCAATGAGTGGCCCTGTTTCTCCATTCTTTTTGATAGATTTGGTCTCTTGGCTTTCTCCCAATCTGTTGGGCTAGAGGGGAATACCAAATCCCAGAGAAGTGAGCACCAAAGAAGGGATTATCCCCTGTCCAGCCTGCAATAAGAAACTGAAACCTCTTCTGCAACTCTCCTCATTGCTTCCTCTTTTTCTCATCATTCTCAACATGCTCCACTTCTACACTGCTATTTGCCAACATCTGGAAATAAATTATCACATGCCCTTAACAAAAGCCTTAAAGTGTGGGATCTTGTTGTCTCACTGGAAGGATGCTGGCAAGAAGCCAAACATTGTCTTTGCATTACCTGGCTGGCTGCCCTTCCTGTCCCAAATAACTGTTTTCCTTGCTGGGATTCCTGTAGCTGCCTTTCCTCCAGTCCTCCGCCCAAGACTGTATTCCTAAGAAATTTGGAGAAATGCCTCCTCATCTTTCCTTATGACTTCCTCACATTAAATTATCTTTTCCCCCACACCCCTTTATTTAATTCTCCTTACCTGCTAAAGAAAGGGTCTGCATTTTTTCCCCTCTTAATGACTTTATGAATAAGGGACAATATTATACGGTCCATAGGAAGCATGGATTTAAGGTCTGATGGCTATTCCTTCTGTAGCTCTATCCCTTTTGTGCATCACTGTTTTCTTGCCTGAACCTGCAGAAAGAGAGCAGTTGCAAGGGAGGAAAAGGCAGGTTCCTGGAAGAAGGAGTAGATGACAGGATGTTGCTTTTGTTGGACAAGATCCATCCTGTTGACAACAGGGAGGACCCAATAAGGCTGTGAGTTAGCTACCAACCAAGCAGCATGCTGCCAATCAGCATTTGGAGGCCAAACTTTCATTCTTCCTGCCAAGAAAAGGCATTTAAATAGGGTCTGAAGTATGATTTCAATTTCACTCCACTTTAATGCAGACAGCAGAAAAAACACTATGACTCACAATACATTCTTGCCCTTACAGTAAATAAAATTTCCTGTCAGAACTCTGCAATTTTGAATCAGTAGAGAGGCGTGACGAACACTGGGTCCTAGGAGGTACACAACACACCAGGTGGGTTTTCATTCTAGGAAAGGCCAAGAAAAAAAAGGTGCTGAAAGTTTGTGAGAAAAAGGCCACGATTGACATTAATGTTCTGTTTCCTTCACAGATGCAGAAATAACTGTTTTGCAAAAATATTAAAGGGCAGTAGCTGATCCTATTCCCACAACTATAAAACTTAAAACAACCAACTTGTGCCCCAAAGCAGCCACCTTCTTACCCCATATCTTGTATTGCCACAGTTAAGGCTGTAAAAGCAATGTAACAGTGTAAGCTACTATTTTACTCCATAGCAGCTGTATACTAAACAGTGATGGGTGGGGGAGAGGATTTTTCCTTTCTCTGTCCTCCCTTGCTTGTGGTCCTAATGCTTGATCAGCTCCTCAGTCACATAGGTAAGGTCAGGTGACCCACAAATAGATGGCATGTATATTGGCCAGTGGTATTGTTTGTTCTTTGTCTCTGAAGGTGACCAAGAGATATGAATATCAGATTAATTTTGGATTTTAGACGCGAGACTGAGGTTTTCACTTTATGTAATGCTTTCTGAAATGTCCTGAAAAGAACTGAAGAGTTAGGCTGAAATCCAGGAAAGGATATGAATGGCAGAAATGATACATAATCTCCCCTGACATCCTGTTAACACGGCCTCGTGCTTAGCCCATGAGCTCTGCCTTGTAGAGCTGGCAGGGTGAACACACTACTGACTACAAATGTGTTTTTGCAGCCCTGTCCTGGTTTGCTGTGCACCAAAACCTTTGTTGTGTGCCAGGGTCGCAGGGCTTGCTGCTCCTACGCTGGACTGGGAAAGCCACATGCAGCGTCCCATGTCCCATCCTCTGGCACTGACTTTCTCTGTACTGGAGCATGGTGGCCCAGACTGGCTCGTGTCTTTTCTTGGGTATTTAAAGGCTAGCTCAAAGCCTGCTAAATGCAATGTTTTAACTGACATCAGGAAGTTTTGATCCTGCCCTGGGGAAGAGCTGGAATGGACAGGAAGTACAATTTGATTTTTTCCCCCAAATTATTATTTATTTTTATTATATGTATTGATTTCTTTGATGTTTTAATCATTATGGAAGCACTGCAACCTGATGGATCGCTACTAACATCCATTTAAATACAAAAGGGACAGTTTATTTTTCAGCAGTTTGAGCACCTGCAATTCACATTAACTTCAGCTGGAATTCTGTGTGCTCAGCGAATTAAATGTTCAGTAAACAACGTTATAACAACATTGACTTTAAGATGAAATCATAAATGCATGAAAACAGGACAAAGCCTATAGCTATTTGTAGCTTTGTTCAATTTGTTATGCCTCTGGGCCCTGGAATAGAAAGTTGGAAAAGATCTCGGTGGCTGTGAATAACTTGAGCTCCTCAATTATAGCACCTGAGAAGATGAGAGCTGGTACTTTGCTTATATTAGATACCCAACCCAACATTGTCACACAAAAGGAAGATTTTTTTTTTTTTTATTACAATACTAAAATCAAATTCATCTTAGAGCTGCATTACTCTCATTTGCTGAGTCCTGCAGGCCACCACCTTTCTTTTTTGATATGCTGAGACTACTAATTCTCCATCTCTGATGGAATGAATTGAGAGTGTGATTTTATGTATCCTCATTTCATTTCTGTAATGTGCCATTCCCCAAACACTCTCATTTGTGGTGTCTACCATCTAATATCCATCCAGCCTAGCAAAATCATGTTGCAAAAACCAGCAGATAAGCTTAATAAAAAACCTCAACCTAAGGAAATGTGCATAATGATAAACTTGATCTACTGCAGACCAAGCTGGTCCGTTATGAGAGGCCCTGTTTTCAGACTAGTCCCAAAATGTATTAACCTGCCTTGAAATGCCTGGGAGCCATGGGAGATGGCCATTGAATACACTTCTGAAGGGAGACTGAAGAGCTTAAATGCAGTCCAGAAAAGAAACAAAAGCAATTTTCTATCTGTTTGAGTAAGATATTACTGACTCAAGAGATTATACATACCCGAAATGAGATTTTGACTCCTGATCTTGGAAATTCTCCCAATAGGAAAAGGCTACATCCTTCCTTGGATTTAAAAAGTGTTGTGAGAAAATCCCATTGATGTGACTGCCTGCCTTCCCTACCTCAGTCATCAGATATACTTCAGTGTACTGACCCAAGCCTCTGACCTTTCTGAGGATTATGGAAGTGTTTGATAAGAAGCAGTCACCACTTTGGAGCAGACTGTTCTCAGTTTGCTACACAGACAATCCAGCATCTCTCTCCTTTCCTGTGATACTTCACACAGCAGTGGACTTTGGGGCAAAGAGGAGCTGAAGACACCAAAAATTGCCCCCTTATCTACTTCAGAGGATCAAGAAAGCTAGAGGATGGAGAACATACAGGACATCCATGCTAAAAAAAAAGATAATAAATGTACACAGCTTAGAGGAATAAGGTTTAAATCTGCTACCCTGTAAGTCTGCAGAAATTAACAACCCAAACTGTACTTAGATAAGGGGACAAGAGCAGGTAAGGTATTGACTGTGTTGGCACAGTGTATCTTAGCTAAAAGGGTCAGTCTCCAAGTGAAGACCTTCCCTCTCAGCTGGGACCCAGTATGTATTTATGCCCTTCACTGAATGAAGGGCAGGCCCTCCTACATTTGAAGCAGTTTGTTTATCCGTGCTGGAGCACTTGCTATCACATCTCTTCTGAAGAGAATTTTTCTGACTCATGAAAATTAGGAAAGTGCTCAAATGAAAATCTACTATTTATCATGAGTGCCTCCCTCAGAGCTCCCTGCTTCAGGGCCTGTGGTGGCAGCACATTTCTCTTTTGCTATCTCATTTCTCATTTCTAATACTTGTTTCAGTAAACAACAGCTGACCCTCATAAGTGTGTGGAACTCACTGACCCCAAGCCCTCTAAACTCTAAGAGTAAGCTGTGCTGTTACACAGACAGATACATGTTCTTTAACATGTTTTATCATAATTTTTGTGGGTGGGTTTGGTATACAGATAGCTTGGGGTGGATGGGAACCTCCTGAGACTCTGGAATCAGGTAGCTCTGCTATTGTTTCCCCCAGATGAAACAGTCTTGCTGAGATTTTGAAGGAACCAGGAGCGAGGGTCAAATGGACAGCAGAGAGTTTGCTGTTTTACTACAGAAAACAAAGGTAAGGGAAAATCTGTAAAGTAGTATCTGCTTGTGATTCAACTCTTCTACATAAGAGAGAGTATTTCTGAGACCCTAGGCTCTATAGACTGATTGTCTGGTCTAGAGAACTTGATGTGATTATTTACTTGGGACAGGGAAAAGGGGATGTGGCAGAGTCTGATCTTACACCAAAGAAAGGAAGATGACGACCACACATGCTGCTGGATAAATAAAGCATCAACATGCCAATAGATATCTAACTGGCTTCAGAACTACAAAGATGTGTTTATTATTTACAAGTTTTGTTCTTTGCACAATGCTTGCCTAAGGCCTTTGTGGCCAGGTTTGAAACTTTTTTTTCTTCTTTCTCCCACTGAGCAGTGGTTTATTTTGTTGTAACTCATTTCCATACCTCATGTGAGGCGGATGTCATTGTTTGCTTGTTTTCTCTCTATTTGAGAATTGGAAGGTGATCATTAGGCACCCTTGTACAAATCCTACAGAGCAGATCCTATCACCTGAATCAAGGACATTCATATCTAATAGGGCCTTGAAAGTTCCTCATTGACTTCCATGTGCTTTCAAAGGAATTCCACTGGTATATTGGTCAGCACTGTTTTGCCTGCCACTGGACATAAGTCTCAGTCAGGTGTAACTTTCTTCTGTGGTCTCAGACACTGGTGCTAGAAATTCAAAAGTCATTGCTATCATGCACAGTAAATGAGAAGGTATGAGGCACAGCATGAAGACAGACTCTATATACCTATTTCTAATATATAGCTCTCATGTTGCTAATGCATCTTTAAATGTACTTGTAGGTGAACATTTTTACTTTATTTTGTAGGCAAGAACTAAGATGCTCTTTCCTCTCCTTTTATCTTCTGTTTGATTTCTCTGCACGGAGCTCTTCTGTATTATTTGATGCCGGGGGCTAGGGAAGAATCTGTAAATTCTCAAAATAAATCTAAGATACATAATGATATGGGTGATACCTAGTCCTCCTATAAGTCTGTATGGAAAAACTTGCCTGAATATGGAGAGAAATCGTACACTTAGTGTGCCTGGATATGGGAATACATTCTAAAATAAATGTTTTTCTGTCAGCTTCTGTGAGAAAGCCATTTACATCAGAATGGAGAGAGTACATGTTTGGAGGGACAAAGAGCTCCAGCTACACAAACAGGCACAAAATAGAGGTTAGACATTTTGGCCTTCACTTTTAGGAGCTATTAGATCTGCCTGAGAAGATCCCTTCTATTTAGAAGCCAGGAAGTGTCCTACCAGTGACCAAGGACTGCATGTGTTTGAATTAAAGATGTAGATCTCTAACACTTACACAGCACTTTGTTCTGATTATTGACAAATGAAATTTCTGTAGCATAAAAACATGTCATCTAGGAGTGATGCTGAATCAATATGCCTCAAGAGAATAAATTGGACCACTTCGCAGGTTGCTCAGCCAAGACTTTTATGCTCGATTTGAAGTCAAGATCAGAAACACAAATATAGTTAGCCAGCTCATTTTTTTTAAACAATCCACATGGAGATCACTAAAGTGCTCTTCTGTAAAGCAGAAATCCTCATCTGCAATTTATATGCAATAAAGATTATTGCTTTCTGAAGAAAGTATTTTGAGGAGCTATTCAAAGAAAATTGACAGACTTGGAAACGGTCAACTCATAGCAGGAGATGGACATGATAAAAATGTGCAAAGCAATAACTGAGCCATAGATAGGAAGAAATACTTTTTTCATCCAACCTGTAATTAGCTTGTGGAAGTCATAGCTACAGAGAGTCAAGGGCAAGAATATAATTAGATTCCAAAAGGGACTGGAAATGTATATTGATGTAATTAATTATAACTCTGAATATATTTCCTGAAGTTTTGTTGCAGCAATATTAAACCTCATTCTTCCCTCTGGAGGGACTGGGTTTTTGCAGAAGGCCAAAGAACATGTGGGCAGGAAACAGCCCTTAGGTAGTCTGCAACACACAAATGACACTCCTGAGGGAGAAACAAAGGTGTCGTTATGGCATTGAGCAGTAGGGCTAGTAAGGTGCTGGGTGGTCTGTGTGTGTGTGTGTATGACTGACACAATAATGACTTAGACTAATACTCAAACATACAGTCACGGATGCCAGATGGTCACCAGCTGGGATACAAGTCTTATTTTTGAAATTGTACATCCCTTGTAAAATATCTTTATCGCTATCAGCCTCTGTAAACTTTATTTTGACAGTCTGCTCTGCTGGCTGAATTTTACAGTACACTAAGTATGCCAATTATAGATATTGAGGTAAATTTAAGTTCCAACTGGAAAGTTTTTCAAAGGCAACTATTATAATTAGTTTACATAAACTAAGAGGCTACTGTGTGTGTATGCAAAGAACACATGGAGAAAAGCTTTCCGATATTACACATTCCTTTTTCAGCAATATGATGCAAGCGTAGGTAGCGCTCTGGAGTGTTTTATTGGGGGTTATTCTGTCCTTTCTTATCACAAAGGAAACTAGCTAATATTTTCCTTACTGTTTAAATACATAGCTTAGTAGCTAACACATTAGGAAAAACAAAGTAATCAGGAATGGGGTGGTGCAATCCCAAAAGGAAAATAAAACCTTCCCTGGAATACTAATAAGCCTTGTGATGGAAATACTAAAGGTTAGAAGTTTCTGCAACTGCCGTTCTTGGCAGCAGAGAATTGTGATTGCATTTGCTATGGGAGGTCAAGAACAGTCAGATGATACCACCTCACTATGATGCTCATAGCATAATGGGCTCGGCTTCCTTGGGATCTGCTATGCTTGGTTCCAAGGGTAGTTTTGACCTACTACCGAGGTATAAAAGGTATATATGAATAGAATGAGAATGTGTAGCTGAGTTAATAGACATGGGCACACATGATCCCCTGACCTGCCCTCTGAAATTTAGGAGGGCTTCAGGGCATTTGCCAGTTGTTTTGGGTGGGACTTCTACTTGGCCAAGATAGCTTTTATTTTTAAACACTGGGAATATATTAATAGATGATCTCTGAGTAGTTATGTTTCCCTGTTTTGATTTTCTGTGTATGATGAAGCAATTCAAACTGAAAATAAAGATATATCAAAATAAGCATCTTTTCTACTGGCTGGATATGGTCATATCTAGATTAAACTGTGAGTGAAATAAGCCTGACTGTAGTTACTTGACCAAGTTGCAGAACAGTTCCATCTTGTTAAAAGACTTTTAGAAGCACATAAGAGGTATTGTAATGCAGTGCAGAAATACACTGGTAAAACTGCATGAGAAACCTAGTAGTGATATAACTTTGAATCAGGTTAGGTAGCAGAAAGTTAGAAAGCTTTGTGTCTCAACAGCAAAATGTGCCAAACAGGTAACAGTTTCAGTCTCACAGTATCTTTAGAATAACAGCTTTCCATCAATGACTACCAAATGAATACTAGCTGGAGTGTGTTTTACCGCTAACAGACCTCGGCTACAACCTCCTCTTCCTTTAAGGAACTGCTGCAACTGGAGTCACACCTTAACACGGACTTTCACAGATCTGATTCTTAGTGTGAAATACTACAGTATTCTTCTAGAAAAAAATACTTGATTTATGTTATCTGTTTTTTACTTCCAGCATTAAAAAAAATTGCTTGAGCAAGGCTCAAGATAAAGTGTATACATTTTACATCTCCTTATTTACAATAAAACATTGCTTTTGACAGAAACTTGAATGTCTATCAATTTGATTATTGACTTAGATTATTGGAAGTTGTTCGTCTGAACACCTGTTTTATCAAAACCAAGCTGGTATGCTTCCTTTCAGTCTGAGCCTTTGTGGTAATAACTCCTGATTAATGCCAGTTAAAGTTGGCAGTGGCCAGTAACTCACTGATTTGAAACCTCATCTATTCTAAACTCAATTGGAGAGGGATCTACTTCATCTCACTCTTTCAGGCTCCAACTGGGCATTTAGTTCATTTGGCCTAATAGGAAAAAAAATTAGAAATGCTGAATATACCTTTTGTCCACCCCCTTATTTCCTTCCTACTCCTGTACCTCTTCAGGGACATGTAGACTTGAAGGAAATAGAAAATGTTGGAGTTGACAGTCTTCATTCTATGACAAAGAAGAAATTCCATGTACAGGAGCACAACGTTGGGCACGTGCAGTTCTAGCAAACTAGAGTAGTGCTTAAATACTCATCAAGAAGTCAGACACCTTTCTCTGTACATACTGGTTTCAGTGAGATATCCATATTTCATGTATTTTGCTTAGCACTTATTAAAGGAATGACAGTGAAGTTCATTGCTTTCCTGGCTACCCACTCTTCAACCTACTATGCATTAATAGAAATCTCTTAATTCTGTTGTAAAGTTCTAGGCCAGAGCACCTGGAATCCAGGAATTATCACTGAGAACAGCAATTCACTAATGACATCATGGTGAGAACCTCACACTCATGGAGAGTCACTCATGAAACCAATAAAACCAGACAGCATCTCTTAAACTTTCTGGCACAACCTTGATGCAGGATGCAGAAGAATAGTTAAAATAGTTTTGCCGCTTGTGTTTCCAAGTTATTTCTTTACTGACCCAAAAGCATATGCTAGACAGATGTGCTCAGTCTGATAAGTTTGCGTATGGTATTGATGATCTGTAGATATCAGAAAATTCTTGGATTTATGTAAGTAGATATGTCCAAATAACGTCTGTGAATGTTAAGGAAGTGTAATTCAGAACTGGTGTAACTTGTATGACTGGAATATTTGTATTCTGCTTTAGGCTTCAAATATGTAGGATATCAACAAGAAATAATTATTTTATCTGCATCTTTATAGATGCCTCATTAAGATGTACCAATTAAGCCCTATTTTCAGCAATATTTTTACAACAAAGTTATCTCATCAGCTTTAAAAATAATAAAACTATAATTTCTTTGGGTTCTTTTTTTAATTGCATTGTTATGGACATTTCCATTCTTGGGATTGTACTTTATAATTTTTGGCCAGTGGGGATGGAGTCTCCAATGAAAAACTGTACACTTTACTTCCAGAAATATATGAGCCCTAGTGCTAAAAAGGTACCTATTCTTATGATCTTCCAGAAGACAGTAACACTTCCATCTGTAAATATAATGAAGAAAACATCTGTAGAAAGATTTTTTTATGCTTTTGAGAGACCTCTCATGTTACACTGTCTTGCAGTCTGAACAGCATGTGAAAATCCAACGTGGGAGTATAGGAATTACTTCACGTAAGGATTTGATTAACATCTAACACCAAATTTCCATTACTTCTACCCTAGTGTTTCCTCAAATTTTATTTATCACAAAAATATACTAAGAATTGTCAACTTTTAAGTTTGTTTTGGAAAGATCCTTAGTGGTTACATTAAAGCTGAAACAATGTCTTGCTCCTACGAAATACTGTGGCTTTCTTTTCAATGAATCAAAACAATGGTGAGCAAAACCTGAAGCACAGAGTGTATAGAGAGTATCTTTCTTCTTTTGAACAGCGTTTGCCATTTCAGCATTGTCTCTTCAGCCCTTCTCAAAGTCTCTTGAGGACAGTAGTGTTACAGAACTGCAAGAGACTAACCCTGTTCTGGTTCTTATGGTCTGCTAGGAGGGAAATAGCTACTTGGATGATTACTTACCCTCAATTCATCAGTAGGTACTGGAGGCCTATCAAGCACTTTCAACCCATGTGCTTTTGAGGAGTTTAACCCAAGCAATTCAGCCAGGGTGTGCCAGGATGTTTGGAGCAGAATATACTTGAATTGTAAATTAGTCAGTCTTCAGAAGTCCTGACATTAACACAGGGCTAAAATCCCAGCTGCATACAGACATTGAGGTGCTATAACTACAGATCTCTTCTGGATTTCATCATTCCTTAAGGATATGAAGCAGCTCTGTAATGTGTATCAGCTGTTAATGGTTAGCTGAGGACTGCTCAGCAAGATCTGCAGGAATGTGCTATGCTCCAGCAGTGGTTGGAGCCCTGATACTTTTTCCAGCCCCTGACCAGCCTGTCAAGCTTTTCTGCCATATAGCTGTTGCCACTGAACATAAGCTGGCCATGTGTGGGTGAAGCACCCCACTTCATTTTAGCAAAGATAGAAAACATCAACACTTAAAACATGCAGCTCTGTACTGCTTAAGGAATTTTCCTTGACTTTGACACACATAGAGAAATTCTTAATGCCACCTTTGTTTTACTGTAGTGGTTTCACACCTTTGCCCAACAGCAGTGAACTTAAAAACAATTAAAGTAGAAAAGTTAAGAGAGGGGTGAATAATTCACAATGAAAGATGGACCTGCCAAAACTAGTCTGTTTCTTGGTTCATGGAAAGTCTGCGCACTGGCTGTAATTTCCAAACATGTATTTATGACTTTGGTCTGCCTGATAGTCTCCTGAGAATTTATTTTTACACTGTAGGAGGTATCACACAGAATTTGCTTCAAGCACTTGAACTGAAAATCTGAGCTGTGTTAGTTAATTGTGGTTGCTCATATGTAGTTACATGAGATGGCAAGAGTTCAACGGCAGTGAAAGCAGACAAGAACTGGAAAAGATTGCCCTGGGATGAAGTCTGTCTCTGGGATGGGCTGATGTACTGCATACATGGAATTATTTTAGATTTTCTAAAAATTATTTGGTCTGCAGAAAGCATAGAATCATAGAATGGTTTGGGGTGGAAGGGACCTTTAAAGATCATCTAAGAAATGTAGGCTTTGCCTAGTGTTAAATGAGGATGGGACCAAATGATAACAAAAGCTGTTGGCTACATACAGAGTGTAAATGCAGTTTCCTGTACCTATGTTTCCATAAAATAATTATTTTTATACAGGAGCTCTTATTCTCCCTAATGGGTAGTTTCATAGGACACGGTCAGATCGTCTGAGTGTAACTGCCCTTAAGCTAGGGCTATAATAAGATGTTTTAGGGACTCTGTCCTGTTGTCTCAGAGGTAGATACATCTAAATAAGTTAATTTTTACATTTCTGTAAGTCCCTGTCAAACACATTTGGGAATATTTGTTTAGCTTCTCTGTTTTTCTTACAGGAGGAACATTTGCCTCGTGTTACTGCCACTGATTCCTATTTGAGGCCAAATTATTTTTAGTGAGGATAAATCTTTTATGGAACTAAATTTTTTATCAGTTTAAATACAAAATATTTATGTTCCATTACATATTTACAATCCTATTCATGAAAAAATAATGGTCATCCTAAAGAAGTATTTCCATAGGAATTATTAAAAAGAAGAAAAAAAGAAAGAAAAAGAATATTCCACTGTAACTTTTTCCCTACAATAAACCAAACACTTGTTCGTAAGAATTTACATGAGACACTTAGCAAGTAATAGATACGCACTTGCCACTTTTAAGTCCTGCTTTGAAATTCACATTATGTCAAACATGATCATAATGATTAACTTTATTGCTTTGGCTAGACACAAACTGTTTCCTATCGTTCTTCACCAGGAAAATTTTAAGATAAATAATTACTGCTCACTATTCTATATCTGCCATTGCAGTGAAACCAGTGCTAAACTCTGTACTAGGCATCTTCAAACATGTGCAGGATTTCATTAGAAGTTGAGCCAAATTAATTTCTGGAGCAGCACTATTGAAATTCTGGTCAATGAGCCAAGCAAAGGACATAAACAAGTGTTTAAGCAGTGGGGGTAATCCTGTGAGTTCAATGGGACTATTATCATGGTACAAGTTAAATATATGCTTACTTGGCTGGATAGGGGCCTTTGCATAACTCAATGCACAGCATCTATGGGCCTGAAAGGCAGCTGAAGGACAGTCTCTGACTTTGAGAGACTTTGAGCCACCCACGAATGACCTGGTGTCGTTCATGATGTCTAGGAGATCACAACAATTGACTCAACTGGATGATGAATAAAATGGTTACTTAAATCTGCAAATTACCCATTTTTCTCTAGTTTTCCTTTTTTGTCACTGGTAGTACTCATTTTCAGTCACCATTCCAAGGTCACCCCATTCAGCCTGAAGAATTGACCTAGCTCAGAAATTGAGGTTGGTAGCCTCACGTTAGTTTTTCCATGCAGTACATAAGATGATTTTCTGGACTGCAGGAATTTTCTAGCTATGCCATTTTTCTCTTCTGGGAAAGAGACATGTATATGTGGAGTAAATATTTTCTTTCTCATTGACCTCTTTTCAATAAGCCAGTTACTCAAAAGAACATTTTCTTGACTAGAATTTGTTATAATATTTTTCATACATATCAAGAAATCCTTTGTCGAGCAATCATTTCTGGTGTTACATTAGAAATGCAAAGCAGGAAAAAAAGAGAAATTTGCTTAGGGGGCTAAAGGAGAGAGAAAAGAGAGAGTTGAGCTGAATATGATCTGTGGCAAGTTTCCCCCCAAATTTTAGCAAAATGATTTGCTGAACATTTATTTTAATCTGATGTCAGGTCACAAATTCTCATTTTTGTGCCACTAAGATACACTAACTCAGCATAATGGTTTTGTGATGTAAGGGGAGAAATGAATATGCACATGTGTTCAGAGCTTCCTGGCAACATGCACTGAGATCATTTGCTGCCTCTACACTAGCACTTGGAATGCTCAGGTTCCTGAGAATTCACCTAATCAGGTCAGACCTGGAGCCATATACATCTCATTCACCTCAGAGATATGCCATAAACTTAAAACTGTTTCTCTCTAACTTCAGAAAAATGACTCCAAGATGCTTTTGTTCTGACTCTCCTTCAAGTGCAGGAAGTTGAGTCATGGCTGTTTGGAACTGCAGGACCGCAGGTCATGTCCTTGTGTTCTCAGTGCATCCATATGATTCTGATTTTTTTCATGGTGTCATAATGAGAGCAAAGAAGAGGTCAGTTCCTTTGTGACTGTGCTGTTTTTTCCAAGAGAGATACATACATGTAGCCTTTATATCTATTAACTCATGAAATATTTATTAACTTCTGCGTTTCCTAGAATATCTTGCTTTTCCTCTTTTTGTGCTTTCTCTTGGGATACAACTGCATACTTACATCCTCATGTAAGAGGTAGATTTGCTTTCATAGAGGAATAACATGGGCTAGAGCCTAGTTTGAAGGAGCAATAAACAGAATTGAGGAGGAGGTAATGAAAAGGGATAAGGGCAGCTGATAATGCCTTCTTTTGCAGGTAAAAATGTTCCCTAAGCCTTTAGTAGTTTTAAGAAAGCCTTTTTTGAATTTTATGTTTAGGTACACTTGCTACACAGTTACAGGGTCCAGGAAGTACTTAGGGAGGTTGGGACTCAAAAATTCTGACTCATCCGGGATAGATAGCAATCTGGCCTGTGGGTTTTGACAAAGGTTGGCTGTGATGGGTTCATATGATCCCCAGCACTCAGTGGCTAAACACTCCATAGTTTGTTTCAGCTATTGGAAGAGCCCTGTAGAAAATGGGCATTCAGGTGTACGCTCAGGAATCATGTGGAGCTGGGCAATCTGGGTGAGTTCAGCTGTTGGGATATTGCCTCTAACACTCTAGTTGGCTATGCAATAGTCCCATGATTCTGTGAAAGGACCCTCTACTCTGGTCCCCACCAGCCAGACCTGTCAACCCTTTTCAGTCTTCCATTCCCTCAGTTTTCTCTCTCCTCAGGTTCCACTCCCATCCAGAAAGCTTTTAGTGGGAAAGGCTGTGGGTCTCTCATCCTCTGTGGTGGCACAGCCTGCCCCCCGATCTATTATGTTGCACTTCAGCTTGTGTACAGTCACAGGGTATGAAAAAGTGGCTCAAAATCTTCTCATGGAAAGACACCCATAGTCTATCCTCACCAAATGATTTAACTACATCATTCTTCTGCTGTGTTGCTCACCATGCCTGTTGCATCTTCTTCCTATCTGATCTGAGCCAGCACCTTCTGGCTCACCAGAAAAGAGGTTCCCTAAGAGAGATCTTGTGGCAGGAGTTTGTGGAGACTCTGCTCTGTGAGAAAGTGTATGGTTTTGGAAAGGAAATTCCCATGGAGATCCTCTTTTAAATTTTCCTTCAGGTTCTCGCAGAACTGAAATGAACCTCAAACTATTTCTTTAAAAATTCTCCTTCCTGAGATTTGAGCTTATTAAAATCTTGCCTGAGATACCAATAGCTGGCTCAGTGTTTGCTGCAGGGGCTTTTGTCTTGCCTCACTGAGGCTTTCAAACAGTATAATTTTTTTTTACTTTTACTATCCCTGAACTATTCTCTTCACCCCCAGCCTCTTGTGCAGCAAATCCCAGGGCTTTCTACCTGAAGTCAGCTAATAGCTGAGTTTTGTCTTCTCATCAGGAAGGAGTAGTGTGATTAATTCTCCAATGTCTCTTCTATTCCTCTGAGGTCTGTTTCCTTATGGGGAATCTGCAATATAGCAGGGCGGGAGCCAGCACTGAACTCTCTCTTCCTTAAAATAGACACATTACCTGCTCCACCTTCACATTATGGAATAAGCCATGATGAGAGCAAAATATGCAATGCTGTCTCATCATTGATTTGCAGTCTGGCTTTTGCCATCTTGCAAAAAGTGGAGACAGTCTGTAATAAAGATGTGATTCAAGAGGGATGTGGGCGAAATACTACAATTAAACAGGCAAAATCAGCTGCATAAATATGCCTTCTGGGGCAGCACTCCCTGAAAAGATTTTGATTAACAGTGTGTCAGAATGGAAATAAAAGTCAAAAGCTTTTAAAGGTGGATGTCTGTTAATACAAAAGGAGAATTATTCACATGCTGTGATGGGGAGTATGCGCATTGCATCCTGTACCACTTGTAGAGGATATTTTACCCTGTAATGCAGGAGCAATGACTTAGGAACTGTAAAGTTTTTATTTGCTTGGGAGAACTCCCTACTTCTCTCTGTTGGCTCCAGAGGAGATTTGGACCAAACAACCTTTTTGCCACAATCAAGTATCTGAATTAAGTGAAACCATCCAAGGTCAGGAGGGTACAAGGGAAAAGAGACCACCGGAGCACGGTCTTCTCCTGCAGCTCATCACAGTCTCCGATTTGTGCCGGGAAATTCAGTCCTACTCCCACACTGGCTGTTAGCATGATTTGTGGCTTGGAAACAGCCATCATAGGAAAAGGTTAGAGCTTCTCAGGGCCATGTAGTTGCTTTTTCAGGAAGAGCAAGTTTTTGTTCCTTCAGAGTTTATTCTTTGGGTTTTCATGCTTGAGCTGTGATTCCCAAACTTAAAAGCCGCATCATACAGACAAGCTGACAGTATTGTAATGGTAGTAATTTATATGCCATTAAGTAAAGGAGAATGGTCTATCTGCAAGAAACACTTCATTTTCCCCAGTTGGCAACTAAAGTGAAGAGGGTTGCCTTCTGATTCAGAACAGATCATATGCAAGCTCTGGGAATGCAAGTGGCATGGCTTGAGTTCACTGCATGTGCATGGGGCTCTTTGGAAGGTGTATGTTTGTATCTTTTATTAGTTCTCTTCACAGAGAAAAAATGCTGAGCTGTCCTGGCATTTCCTGTGAGAAGACTTCCATCTGTGTATGCTTTGAGCACTAAGGAATTGTTATACTTAGAAGGTCGTGGCAATGCAAAGGCAGAAACTTGGGGCTCATCTAGAACTTTAAACTGAAGTAAAAGTAGCGACTGAAGGCATCCTTAGCCATGCTGCTGTATAAAAATTGCCCCAGTTCCCAGTGTGGATTATAGCAGGCTTAAGCACTGACAAAAGATGCTGGAGGTCATGCATTCTTTTGTGCATCTTTTTTTCTTCCCAAAGTAGTGAAACCACCTATTGTCTCTAGTAAAATCAAAGTGGTTTTTTTCCCCACTTTTGTTCTTACAGAGGTTTTGCTGTGAATTCCTTATACACATTCTCATCCTTAATTTCATTACTATGTGTATTTGGGTAAAATGTCAAATGTGATTTTTTTCTAAGTCTGGAATTTTATATGAACACTACTACGCGGGGTTTTTTTGAGGATGGGTGGTTCCAGAAAGGTCAGAAGGTCTGTATGTTAGATAAAAATACAGTAACGCCACCTGTCAACATGTCTAGACTGTAATATGAGGAAGTAAAATCTTTTTTTTTCTCCTGAATTCTGTCTTTGAAACTTAAGGACTGTATAAAATACAGAAGTCCAGTTATAAAGAATTACATGGAGTATGAAGGCTCTTCACTTTACATTCAGCAAAAAGTCAAAGAGAAGTTCATACTGGCGACAAAATATTCTCAAATATTCCATAAAAATGCACTACTCATAAATTCACTTGGAGCCATATGCATAAGAATGATTTTAAAATTATATTGAAAACTTTGTTTATTGAGTTTTATAGAAGAAGCCTACCACTGAGGAAGTGACTCTATTGCTGGGTTTAAAATAGCTTGTGGGGAGGGGTTCAGGGAGGAAAGAGGATTTGAGCTACTTCCCAGAGAACAGGGCTGTAGAAATCATGGTATAATAGATCATTCTTTCCTATGCTACAGCAAGTGATAAAAGGACTTAATATATAGCCTAAATGGAAGTTGACTTGAATAGTTATATACTCAGCTTCTTGTGCCAGAGATTTAATCTAGTCAGGCCTGCTTTCATATAAAAGTGACTTGTTTGTTCTCTGTAGGACATTTCTGCTCTTTTATGTGAAGTCTTACATGTCTGAAGGATTAAAATTGCTGCAGCGTTTTTAGGAAATAATGACTACTAAAAACTCTAAAGAAGTTGGGTCAATAGAGAAAATAAATATGTTAAAAGGGATTTGAGGTATGAAAATGAATAAATATAACTAAAAAGATGAGCAAGAAGAATAGTGTAGTTCTCTTCCAGCTACTAATGAGGGACCTTGAGGATGCTAAACATTTATGAGTTTTTTTGTTTAGTTTTAACTATGTTTAAATATGCTTTTCATTATTTTTATATAATAATTTGAAATGGTACTAATACTTTTCTTTCCCGTTACTGAAAACCTTTTATTCTTACCTTAGATGAATGAACTAGCAGTGCAAAAGTTTACTTTTTTAACTGATAGATTGGAAAAATGATAAAAAATATAACGAGCTGACTACATATAACAGCAAAAGTGAATCCCAGCTAGAGAGGTAATGGCAGACCCCTCACTGAGTTTTCCATGGCCAGGATTTCTTCCTTGGAATTTCAATTAACCACATCTGGTTCAAAAAATTTCCTTTACTATCTTTACTCTGTAGTATTGGCCCTCATGTTTTCCTTACTTTTTGAAGACATGACATTTATTGCTTGCATGTGTACCAGGCTGAGTACCAGTCCAGCAAAGCACATAAACCCATATGCAGCATTGGTTTTATTGTAGCATGTGCATTTTGCTCAAATTAATAGCTTTCTCCACTTCCTCAATTCAGGCAATTATGCAGAAATGTTTATTTGTTTTATTCAAAAGATGAATATGTGTATTTTATTCAAGAAAACACAAGGAAAATCTTGGTAGTTCTAAAAGGTAGTAGATAAAGAAGATACCAGCCATATTAGTTTAAAATTGTGTGTGTGTTTACATTTGTATGTGTGTATATATATATATGCATGTGTGCACATATATATGTATTTACATCTTTTAAACTAGACTCATTGCTTTGGGGGAAGGAGATCAGGGGAAAAATGCGTTGATTCATGATCTGAAACCTATGTTAATAGCTTGAAGGAAGCATGTTATAATCTCAGTGGGGATGCCCATACAGTTATGTTTGTTCCTTCATGTTTCCACAGCCTGTATGTTGCTTTTCACCCTGTCTCAGTGCTGGGGTGAGGTAACTAATCCTTCAGGCATAGGTTGGGAAAACTTTTGGTCTGTGATCAAACTCAGCCCTTACAGGCAGTATAGGTGGCAACCAAGGTCATGTGCTGTTGAAACTCAAGCTTACTGTCAGGCCTTGTAAAGAAGAAAGGAATAAAAAAAGCTATTAAATCCTGCATGTGTACTCTTTGGGGAAGGGATGTTAGGGTTAGCTATATTGGCTTTTTACCCAGGCACTCCCATGAACAAGCTCTGTTACCCCTGAGTGGGTGACAGGACCAGAACGAGAAGGAAATCTGCTCCTTTGAAATAACATTGTAACCAGAACTAGTTTAGCCAACCAAAGGGTCTTAATCCTTTGTAAAATTACTGAAGGGGTTAAACAAGACTATGGAAATTAAAAGCAGTGTTGCTTAGCTGAAAACACAAGCTAATCTAATCTTTTTGGATAAGACAGATAAATTCCAACAATTTAGCTATCATATTGGATATGTAATTATTGGCATCAGCATATAGGACAATTAGATTATAACTTTACTTCCTGCCTTTTCCAGAAAATTTGGTAATGAAGCTAAAGAGGATTTGTCTGTGACTGCGTACCCTTATAAGGGACCCATACAAATCAAGTATTTAGCTTTGTGATTGAGTCATTAGACGGAAAATGGATGAAGATAGATGAATTTATACACATTCACTTATTTATTTTATCTTTGTTTATTTTATTTGCAGAAGCCTATTTGGAGCACCCTGATTTTCCATCTGGCATTTCATAACTTCAGTAAACTACTGAGTAGCTGGTTGCCCACTGTTCTGGGCAACGGGGATAGCAGCCTTGCTTTACACCTATTTTGAGTAGGTCCACCTCTCTTGGAAAGCACTGGGTCTGTGCAAGCTTTTGGTCTGAGAAGATGCTGAGAAGAAGGAAGCCCAGCAAAACCCTTCCTCCCTTTCAGGCTGCGGTCCCAGCACACCACGGCACTGGCATACCTGCTGCTGCCTGGTTCAAAGGAGACAGCTGCTGCCTGACAGAAGCTAGAGCAAAGTCCAAAGAGCACATAGGACCCTGGAGTGTACCAAAGAGCCAGTATTTTCTTTTTCACCCTCTCTTTATGACTATATATTAGAACGTGGGGAACTCAGCACCACTGATAATAAAGGCTTGGTAGAGCTGCCTTTAGGCTTAGCTTTAAATTTGATGATTTTATCTCTTTGCTGCTACTGCCTTGTCACCATCTGCTGTGTTTGTGCTCAGCTGTCAACTGGGACTTGTGCACGTGCACACTGCAATCCTCTTGCCTTCACATAGCAATTTGTATGTTAAGGGCTGGCAGTTTGCATGTTTAGGTAGGTGGAACAGCAGTGCAATTTATGCAGCCCTTTATCAGCATCCCCCTGTGCAGCACCGCATTGTTTGAAATTTAACCAAAGTAAAATCATGTGGTTGAACATATAACTGTTTACTCAGACCTTTACCTACATGCTGCATGTGTTGCTTTCTTGCTACAAAGACAACCTGTTTGAATGCGGAGTAGGACCCCAAGGCACCTCAGCTGTGGTCAGTAAGACCCCAAGAAACTCTCCGTTACTGCTTCCTGGTTCATCTTTGACAAGTCAGGCTGACCCTTTTTGAACCTAAGATTTTCTGACTATAAAACAGAGACAGAGAAACCTGCCCTTCTTTCCAGATCTAAGGGGGTAAAGCATTTTGCGTAAGAGCTCAATGCTATGCTCGGTGGTAGAGCAGACCCCTCACCCTCAAAGGCAAGAAAGTGTAGGGAGCCCAGGGCTGAAAGGGAGATGGATGCAGAGGGACTGAGGAAGTGAGCAAATTCTCAGCAAAGGGGAGGAAAGAAGAGTTAGCTGCACCCTCTCCTGAAAGAAATGGGAGGGCTTTTATTGACTCTGACCTCTCCTTGGGCAACAGGAGCTCTCACCTCTTTCTCGTTCCTCTCCCATCCTTTCTCTCTAGTCAGGCTTGCCTGTGGAGGCTGCAATAGCTTAAGACCAAAAAGTGAATACAAGCTGTATGGCATCTTATGTGGTAGCAGCAAGTATTTTGACATTTGAAGAGTGCTAGCAGGCAGCCAGTCTAGTCACTGATGAAGACAGGGATGAAGGGAATGCCCTGTCCCCTTCTGTGCTGAGTGTTACGGTTACTAACCTGAAAAAGGTCTGCCATTAGCAATGGGCACTGCAAGACTCAGAGATGATCACAGGACACGTTATCCCCCGTCCTGCACTGGAAGACATGATCTGTCATCCCCACAATGAGCAATGGTGCCTTTAAACTGTACTACAATTTAAGTATTTCCTGGTAAGAGCAGTGTTGACCCTAATTCTCATTCAAGTAGCCCAAAAAATTAATGATCCAAACTAATTTTTATCCAGAATTTGAGCTTGAACTTTCCTGTTTTTAATACTTTACAGAAGCACTCACATTGGGATTTTACTGACAGAAAGAGGTAGAAATAATAATTGTTTAAACAGGCTTTTAGCACTATGGGGTCCCTGACATTCTCGTGCAGCAATTCAGAGCTTGATCCCTATCTTCAGGGCTTGCTTACTGATGACACATGCTGGTTAATTTAGTGCACAGTGCACTAATGCCAGGACATAAAGCTACTGCCTATAGGTTCTTTATTAATATTTCCACTTCTAATAGTTTTTACCAGATATTCTGATTGCAAAATTTGTAATGCAGTAGCTGCAAATAGGACAGTCTGACACAGGTATTATGTCAACATCCGTATGTTTTGCCATAGATGTTTACCAATAGCTCAAGCAGAGAAACCAAAGAGTAGCAATTAAAATAATCCATCCTTGTAATTTAAATCTTCCTGTGTAAGGAAGTGGAGAAGCATTATTGTCTCTGGATTTTAGCCTGCAGAAGACTTTCAGATTGTGAATTCAGGAACCTGAGGGAGGGTAGAAAATTTGAGTAAGCACATTACCACTTCCTCTGGAGGAGTTGGTTGCTGTTCCAGTGGTATTGTAACCACTAAATGTCACAATGATCTCTCTGGTCCAGCTCAGCACTGCTCCACAAACTCATCTTTTTACAGTCACTGACTCAGCTTTATGAGTAGCTGGTGTACCTTTTTTGAGATGACTAGGAAACTCAACTATATATTTATGGTATTGTATAAATAACTCTGTACCCAGCTGACACAAAAGGAGGTTTTAATTTCTCATTTTGGTGATGATTTACAGCTGTTGTTCACTGGGCTTAGGGAACATCATATATATGCTTCAATGAATGCTTCATATGTAAATATATATATAAACAGTGAAAATTTACTTCTGAAAGTCACTTGTGACACCACCATATTTTATACAATATCCATGTCATGTAGATGTACTAAGTAGTCCTCGCTGCTATCACAATGAAGCAGAGCAATCCTCATTCTTCCCTTTCTTTTCTATATATATGTATATTTCAGTAATGAAGATAGAGCTATGATTCAGGATGACAATTTTTGGACAGGAGCTCTATTTTTCAGTGGCTGATTTAACTCCTGTAAAGGGCTGTTTATTCTGGAAAATGCTTTGCTATATTTCATTTTTACCGAAAAAAGTAGGATTGCACAAGGTTAGGATTTTTTTTTTTAATTTAAATTCAGAGTTTCTAATCTTGGCAATATGCTTGCTCTGCTCTTATGATTTGGGGTGTTGGTTTGTTTTTTTTCTTCATTGTAATAAAATAATCCAGAATTTTTCTTTGACTCAGCATTTGAAGTGGAAAATGAAAGGTGGATGAAAAGAAACCAACTGAAATTCTCCACTGCTGGAACAAGGGCTGTGATCGCAGGTCTGCTGTGTGAAATAAGGCAAGTCACTTGGCCTGTGCCTCAGCTTTCTAGTCTGTAAACAGGGGCAATAACTGCTTTTCAGTGAGATACTTTGAGATTCGCATCTGAAAAGCACTAAGTGTGATTATTATCGAAGCACGTGATGCCTGACATGCAAAAATACCATGTTGTTTAATCACTGGTGCCTTATGAATGTTCTTTGACATAAAGACAGCAGCTGAGTCTCTTCAAAACAATCCCAAAAAGTCTAATCACTAATGATTTACTTGCTATTCACAAGAGGTGTTTTACGCAAGTAATTACACAGGACTAGGAATTTGAACAGTGGTGTGATCAAGATTCATCTGCATGATTGCAAACATTTAAAATTATTTTTCAAATATTTATTTTTAATGAAAATTGAATTAAAAATTCTTAAAGCATAGTATTTAAGATCATATTTTTAAAATGTCTAGTGGGAGTTAAAGGAAGTCTAGGAGAGCGGAATGCTTAATACTAAAAAGGGGAAAAGTTGGTTTGTCCTTTTGTTGTTTGCTCTCACCCTCCCACTCAACAAGGATAGGGGAGGTCATGGAGGATCCTGAAATGATCAGTCACTTTCTCCATTAAGGGCACTCCTGTGCCTCCTTTCCCATCACCCACTACTAACTCCCACAAGGGCCAATAGTAATTAAATGGATCAGCCAGTGCAAGTAATAATATCAAGGAATGAAGACAAATCAGTTTTGTGGGTGTAGTCTGGTTAGTTCTCTTTTGATAAAGAACTTCTCCTCAGCTGTGTACACCTCTTTTCTATTTAAAGGACCATCTCTCTCTGCTGACCCCAGTGACATTTTCAGTCCTATCTTTTTTGCTTACCCATTTTCTGGTTTTAGTATCCCCGCCTATTTGTGTGGGTCAAACAGGAAGGAAGATACAACAGTGAGCTGTGTGAAATTCTAGACTTACTAATACCCCTGATGTGACTGGTAGTTCATGAAGAAACTGGTTTGCATTGCAGTTGGACTAGATGATCATTGTAGGTCCCTTCCAACTGAACTATTCTATTTATTCTATTCTATTCTATTCTTCTGGAGCAGAATAAGAAACTTGTACTTGGTGTTGTAATAACCCCATTTAGGAAGGAATTTAAGCATAAGTATGTATATTTCAAAGCATGTGTACAGCCTTGTGGAGTGCAGTGTGTGCCTGTAATTCTACCTTTGTCTTCAATGGAGTTTGCTAGTTCCACAGATGCTTAAGTGTCTTTTAGTGATGCTGATACTCCTTGTGATTAGATTATATGATTGATGGAGTTCTTGGTGAGGTTTTTTGGTTTGTTTTTCTTTTTTTTTTTTTTTTAATTACCAGCTGCTCTAGTTTGTCTTCTAAAATATTAGCATTCCTTAAATTTTTTATTTTTTTTTTTACTTCATACTCTTTCCCCAGTGCCTATGCTGTCTGTCTGAGCGAGGAACACCTCCTTTCAACCTGACTTCCGTTTCAACTCAGCAGGTACTGCAATCTTTTTTCCTGGCTCCCAGTATCTCATCTAATCAGTCACCGTGCTTTTATGCTGGCTCCCTGCATCTGCACTAGGTATTTTGTTAGACTATCAGGCAGAACTAAAAGCTTCCAGCTTGCCTACATTCTTGTCTGTCAAATTGGAGAGAGAGGAGGAGAGAAGGTGTCGGGGGAGAGAGAGACAGTGAGAGCCCTTTAGTGAGTCATCTCTAACTTCAGTCTCCTTTCCCTACTCCTATGGAAGTGTTACTTGGTATCTCTAGTGTGCATGAAAATTCAGCGCTTTGCCCTGCACAGAGAGACTTCCCAGACCCTTTGATAATATCCTATTCTCAAACAGCAGATATATCGTAATGGTGAATCGTGGCCAGTTTAAAATAAAATTAAAAAACCCACCTCTATCTCACTGGTCTGTGTAAACTCTTCGTATATAACTCTACCAAAATAGAGGAAAGACAACTTCATCTCTAATAAAACTTTCAATTTTAGTAAGGGAGACTGCTGGTTTAGTAATACAGGGAAAGGATCACAAATTTCAACTGCATTTATGTTCCACTTTTCACTACTGTATATGTAGTTTCAGTTACTGCACACTGAAACAACAAGAAGTTCTCACACTACTCTGATGGTTTGAGTTGTATGGAATAGGTCAAAATGATGACCAAGGCAATCGTGGCCAGAATCACTAGTCAGAGCACTACAGCTGTCAATAATGCCATTGGTGGCCACACAAGCACAGATGACAGGGGTGATAGCATTATGCTCATGTAAAGTAGCACCCTGTCCAGAATGTGGGTTCAGTTCCAAAAATAGAATAGAAGAAGTACAGAAGCTAAATGATGAATGTGAAGGGAGCAGTTTGGGGCACGGGTAGATCTGATAGAGAGCTAGGTGGTCTGCTACACATCTTTCCTCATAGTCATTGTCCTTCTGCCTCCTTCCCCTTCACTGTCACTTTGCAAGGACGTGTACATCTCCCCTTGTCACCATGGCTGCGTCTGTCTTCTGTCCTTGCACACACCAGAAGGAGTTAGAAGTTTATTGGGAAGAATTACAGTCCAGAGCAGACATTGAATGACATACATACTCAAAAGCCACAAAAGATCATTTTCTGTTGAGTGTTGACATCTCAAATTCTTTATCCCACAGCTGCCATTATATATAGTTAAAATAAGTCACAGATCAGCTCATAAAACACATGACAAGCTGCTGAAAACAGCTAACACGCTCTATGGTGACATACATCAGCCATTGAGTTAAGACAATAGAGGTCAACAAATCAGGTTTGGTTTGGTATGTTTTGGAGTTTGACTTTGGTAAAATTATTTTTAAGAACATAAAAAGCATTTTTTATAATTTAAGCCTATCTGAGTCTTTTAGTGTTCATGGAATAATGCAGACTCCAGTTTACGCTTTGCTACCTACTTGTTCTGGCTGAAATGAATAAGTCAAACTTTAGTGTGATGATGTGGTTGGACAATAACACATATTTCTTCATCCAGTTAAATTGCTCCGCAAGGTGTGTAGTATTTGATAAACCACAGACAGACACTACAGCAAAGAAAGAAACCTTTGTTTTCTCTTTCTCTTTTTTTGTTCTCTGACACTTGGCCTTTGTTTCCATTTTATGTCATGGGATTATGTTAAGCAGTTTATGCCCTTTGCTTATTTTTTTTCTGGGAAACCACCACTTAATCCTGATTCCCTTTCTTTGTGCATGTATGTCATTGCAAGAGACTTTTGCTCTTCCCTTGTATTTACTGCAACATTTTAGGCCAGTTCTTTCTCCAGTTTCTTTACTTGGTGCCAAGTGCTGTATCACTTCCTTTTCTCAGCAACCTGGTAAAGGCAATTCCCCCCCCTCTGCTTGCACTTGTATAAACCTGGAGTGTTTCAGGTATAGGCAGTCAACCCATGCCAGGGCACAACAATGCAGATACCAGTATGGTGGAACGTCACAAATTACAAATAAACATAGAAGTGGCCTTTTTCATCATATGGCAGCTACAAACATGTAGACATAGTAAATTCATATGACAACTTCAGCCCAGGTTATATTTGCAGTAGATTCAATATGACCGGAAGAAAACTTTATATTAATATATGGTCTTTCCTTAATGCAAGACACCCATCGTTTTGTACAAGTTAATAAATATTGAATTTCATTCTGATGGACAAAAAAGTGTAATCTCTGGTCTAAAGATGTAATGTTTGCCTATGTAGAAGTCACCATTTTCTCTCACATGTTCATTTGTGTGACCAGAATATAGCACAAACTGTAATTAATGTATGTAAAATTTTAAAAATTGCTGGTTTTCCCCAAACTGACGTAATTGTGTAGTGAAAACATCATCTTCTTTCAGGCAGTGTTAAAAAAATGATGGGAAGAATTGTTTACAGCCTTCTTCCCAAGAATCTGAAAACTGATGACTCCCTAAAATCCAGAAAATTGGTTGCTTTAATAATTAGCCATTTAAAAGACAAATGTAAACACTGATGTGCAGGAAGTCAATGACAGGACACTTAAAAAACATACCAGGAAAGAAATCCATTGTGAGATATGTCTATATTCTTATTTAAATCATTAGTAACAAGTCTGCAGAAGACATGGTAAATCATGAGGGCAGCCAAATGTACACAGTAGTGTGAATTACCTACTTAGATGTTTGTGGGCTGGCAGCCAGAAGAGTACAACTGGGAGCAGAGACTGAAGATTGTATCAGCAGACTGTATCCATAGATAGATATTGATGCACTATATATATGTGTGTGTGTGTGTGTGTATGTGTGTTTTTCTTAAGTCAGTAGAGAAGGACATTTTCATGGATAGCCACCTCTCTGGGCTCTGTGTTCACATCCTGACACAAGAATTTATATGGACAAGAGAGTATTAAGTAAGAGGAAAAAACATCTTGTCTCTGTACTTGGCACTGTGTGTGCCAAGGGGACAGACAAAAGGATACTGGTGTTCAGTTCAGATGCCAGGTGATGGTGAATAAATAGAGGAAAAACTGCTCTGAGAAAGTGTTGGATTCTCTGACATTGTTAAAATGAGATTTACATACATTTCTCTTTCAGTTCAACTCTAGGCAAAATCCTGTCATCTGTATGATAAGTATTAGAATGGATAGCCTTTTGTGTATTTAAATGCCCTAAATTCCCCTTTTCTTTCCTTGAAATCTTTACTTAGCCTTTTTACTTTTTTCTCCCTTTGTAACTACGGGGGGTGCAGCTCTTCCTCCACAGTAATATTTCACACCTGAGTCTTCTCTGGTACTACTCTCAAGCAGCCCTGTGGAAATCACAGAGTCTCGTTTAGGGGATGGGGCTTAAGCATTGCCTTAGGTATGCCCATAGCACTTGCAGCTCTAAATAAAGATATGGTTATAATCAAATCTTATGCTTCGGGGCTTTTATGACTGCTGGAAGAAGGGAGAAGAATCTTTTCTTCCTTTCCCCACGTTGCACACCCTGCCCTCTCCCTCCCCCCGACTTCTGTTTCCTTAAATACAACTGACCATTATTCTTTCAGGGTGTTTCTTAGCTTGTCTTCTGCCTTCTATTCCAAAACTGATCAGGAGGGCCATTTGTTGAGGATGAAAATGGTGCAATAGCAAGACAGGTCAGAATAGAAATGAGAAGCCTCTTCTGAAGGTGAATATACTTGTGATCTTTCTGCATGCAGCTAAAGTCAAACCAAACATGAACTTCAGGGAGAAATACAGATTTTGCACCTGGGATGAACAACTGTTATGATGGGGTTTTGATGGGGTTTTTTTGTTGGTTTTTTTTGTCAGTGCTGTGGATTAGTATCTTTTGGGCATGCCCTCAGTTATGAGCTGAATTCCCTGTCCTCTGCCTGTGGAGCAGAACTGGTTATTCCCCTGAGGACAAGAAATAATCCTGTCCTTTAGCCTAGCAGTGTAGTTCAATGACACAGTTAATCAGGGGTACCTGTTTTCATGCAGCTAAGCATCACACTGGTTTAACTGTACCAGAAAAGGTAACTTAAGTATTAAAAGAGGAAAGAAATGTAATAGCCTGTATTATTCAGGAAGTCAAAATGATACAAAGGTCTCTCTTGTTTTTAAGCTCCATGAAAGGAAGAAACGGCAAGTCATCCCTCAGCTTTTTCCCTGAGTTTCCAAATATACTTAATTTTGTCTTTAACCCTGAACTGGTTCATTTATTATTTCTTTTTCAGTATCACAGCTTGAAGCTATATGGCTGGTTCTTTCTTTTTCAGTCTGTTCCTTTCACTAAGTGCATGTCCAGATTACTCTTTCATGCCTCATTTAATGTGGCTTGCTGTACAAAGATACCAAGTGTTTCGTTAGCTAGTTTACTCATCCTGATGCACTGCAGGTTTTCTGAGGCTTTTCTCTGCACTGACTCTCTGTGTGTTCCCCTTTGTTTCGCTGCAGTGCCACGGATGCTGTCTTGGCTGAACATGGTCCTTACAAATTGTTTTGATCTCTCCGTTTAGCATTTGTGTGTTGAAAACTACATAGTTTAAAAATGAATACATGGAATAAAATGGTAATTTCTTTCTGATACAAAGACATGGCAGATATGCAATGGTAAGTGCAGGAAGAAGTGCCAGGCTGCAGCCAGTACAGAGTAGCAAGCCATGCAACCCACTTGGGACCCTGGTTTGGGGTGAGATAAAGGGTGTCTGGGCTATGTCTCTCTCTTTCCTATAACTGGTTTAATGTACTTTTAGACACTTAACTTTTAGATACTTAAAACTAAAGAATATGTACGTCATCTGGGTTGCTTAGGTCTGACACAGGGACGTGAGGTAATACTTCTGTTTCCTCAGTACAAATACTTCAGGATCATCTTCTTGAAGCCTTCTTTTGAATTTTGATGCAGCTTATGACATATCTCCCTCAAGGTTATTTTCTTTAACTACCACTTCCTTTTAGAGAAATTACTTCCAGTCTCTCCTCACTGTACAGGTGAGGAAAGTCCCAGGGAGACGAGTACACTGTGCAATGAGACAGGGATATGTCTGCTGGAGGGAGCTCTGAGAAAGCCAGACGGGAAACCAGCATCGTGGCCTTCATGAATGTTCGTACAGGGCTTTGTGGAAGGCCGATCTGGTAATTTAGTCTCTCTGTGATTTAACATAGTGCTGTATAGACAGATCTCCTATCCCCCCACTCTTTCCTTGATTTTTCAGTTTCTGACATTTCAGGACTTATGAAGAAGGTCTCCTGCCATTGCAGATCTTACATCCAAGGAAAGTCATACTGCATCAGTTGTAGGTTGGTCTTAATCTAGTTCTGGCAACTATTAGAGATTTATAAATCCTACCATTGCACACGTTTAAGAAACAAAAGAATCTACTGTTCAGTTTAAGTGATGGGAATGGGCATGTTTCAACATGCCAAATTAATCACCACACTCTATGAACCAGTTGAGTACAGTACAGTATAAAGATGTTTTGGGTTTTTTTCTTACGTCAAATTACCTTCCAGAGTGATGGAAAAACCTGATACTTTAAGGAAGCCCAGGTAGTTAATTTCCCTCTCCAGAATGTTTTTTTTAATTCAAGATCTTTATAATTAATTGAGAGTTAGCTGCTGTTGCATGTGTGGGTGGAGAATCATCTCTTAGCTCAACAAGAAAAAATAAACCAGATGTAAATCAGAGGAAATTTTTTATTCTTAGTAAACCTGAGTCTGTGTGCAGAGATGGGGAATAAAAGCCATGCATTTGCAGATATCTAAACTTATTTTAAACTGTGCAGATTGAAGTTGAGGCATTTATTCTGGGGTGCTTATTCCAGATTAGAGTTACAGGCCAAAAATCCCCAAATCTAGGATTTCTATCAGGCTGTTCCAAAAATGTAGCAATGAAAGAAAACACTCATTAAATGTAACAATTTAGCACTTGGAAAAGGTGATTATTTAATCTCAGAAGTTTCCTTGTAGCTTATCTTTATTACTTAAATACAATAAACTTTTGTTTTGCTTTAATAAAAAAAGCCTTGCTAAAATAATAACCTAGTTTTCCTTTATTTGGCAAGTAATATATTCCATTTAGTTGATTTATAAATTGATAATTCTCTTGAATTATTGGGATTTAATTGGATACTTATTGAATTTTTTTCTTCTGACATGTTCCTGACCCTCAGGCCTTCCTGTCCTTGAGATCTGGGTACACTGGGTCTTCCAGAGGTACAAATGGACCCCTCTGTGCAGAAGACAAGATCCTGATGGCCTTCAGTATCTTCACTGTCCTGGGCTTTGCAGTGAGAAAGAAAAAGCTTGTTGTTTTCGGTACAGGGCAAATTAATGAGGGGAATTTAATGTGGTCCAAAGCAATACTGTCCTGGCTTAAATCAGAAATAGTGTGGCCAGCAGGACTTGAGAATTTTAGAATGGTTTGGGTTGGAAGGGACTTAGAAAGATCACCTTGTTCAACTTCCCCCCTGCCATGGGCAGAGATGTCTTTCCCTGGACCAAGTTGCTGAAAGCTCCATCTAACCTGACCTTGAACATTTCTAGTGTGGGGAATTCACATCTTCTCTGGGCAACCTGTTCCATCACTGGGGAAGTGATTGTCACCCTGTACCCAGCACTGGTGAGGCCACACCTTGAATATTGTGTTAGTTCTAAACCCCTCATTACAAAAAGGATATCGAGACTCTGGAGTGAGTCCAAAGAAGGACAACAAAGCTGGTGAAGGTTCTAGAGAACAGGTTTTATGAAGAGTGGCTGAGGGAACTGGGGTTATTTATCCTGGAAAAAAGAAGGCCAAGGGGAACCTTATTGCTCTCTACAACTACCTGAAAGGAGGTTGTAGCCATATGGGTCTTGGTCTCTTCTCCCAAGTAATAAGTGACAGGACAAGAGGAAACAACCTCAGATTTTGCCTCAATGATGTTTAGATTGGATATTAGGAAAACAATTCTTCACCAAAAGGGTTGTCAAGCATTGGAACAAGCTGCCCAAGGAAATGGTTTTGTCACCATTCCTGGACGTATTTAAAAGGCGTGCAGATGTGGTGCTTAGGATCATTGTTTAGTAGTGGACTTGGCAGTGCTGGGTTAATGGTTGTACTTGTTGATCCTAAATCTTTTCTTTTCCATCCTAAATGACTCTATGATTCCATGATTAGTAATTCCACTCAGCAGCTATGCTGTATGGCGAAAACTAAAGGGTATCTCAGTCATCTTGGCTTAGCAAATACAGGCTTGGCAGAGAAGGATGTAAGATTGTCAGTAAAACCAAGATGCACTGGGGAATCCCCAGGCTTCCTTGCTGTTTACACAAAGCTTTGGGATATCTGAAGTACAGATATGAAACAATTTATGCATAGAAGTTCCACAACACTTTTCTCCCATCAAGGAAATATGTCACACTGGTAGAACAGGTTATTCCAAGAAATAGGATTATGAGGCCCTCTGCCTCTGTTGGGTTCTTTTTCTTTTCTTTTTCTCCTCTTTATCTTCCCTTCCCTTCCTTTCCCTCCCCTCCCCTCCTCTCCCTTCCCCTTTCCTTTTCCTTTTCCTTTTCCTTTTCCTTTTCCTTTTCCTTTTCCTTTTCCTTTTCCTTTTCCTTTTCCTTTTCCTTTTCCTTTTCTCATATGTGTATAGACTCATTATCTCTCATAATCTTTCCACTGAGGCTGCTGGAAGACAAAGATCAAGATACTAGCAAAAGTGTAGGCTGTATGTTAGCGGCTTTCTGTTCAGTTCAGAAGTAAACAGAGAAGTAGTTGTCATCACAGGACACAGGGGTGACCTGAAGCTTTCAGGCTGTGAAACCCTATGTTCTCTCCAGAATAACTTCTTAAAAACACAATTCCAGTCTGGGTGGAAAATTCAGGTGAGTTTTATTTTGGCTTGTCACAGTTGCTTTCCCATTTGCTTTTTGGTATTGCAGGAGACTTGTCTCAGGATGTCAAGCTGCAAACTCATGCTCTGCCCTGGGATGTGGGGTTGAAGGCCATGGGCTGTTGTCAGCAGAAGTAGCTCCAGGACCAAAAGAGGGAGATGCCGTAGCTCTGGCTATCAGCTGTAGCTAAGGACTCCTCTGAGCTACCTCAGAGGTGGATGTGTGCTGCCTTCAGTTGGCACTGCCTCAGGAACTCGTCTGAGTTTTTCTGTTTTTCCACATAACTGTGTTTGGAGAAATGCTTCACAGAGGAAAGATGCCTATCAGAAAGAATGAAGGTCAGATGCATGGTCATGTGGAGAAGGCAAGATGAAATTCTGATCCTTGTCTTAATAGCAATTTTTACACTTCTCTGACTTATTCTGATGTAAAATCAGTGTAATTGCAGTACCCTTAGGGGATTTACAGTTTGTTCTGATGTGGAAAAGGGAATTTATGCTGTATATGTGTAGTCAAAAAGGATACTCTGACTCTGCGACTGTTTTACCATCAGAAAGGTTGTCATGTCTTTCTTGCCTAAGCTTCCTTATGACGGTATCTTTCTATCATCACTTCTGGATTAAGAGTGAGACTGTTATTCTGCATCCCTTGTTTCTCCCCTTCCACCCTGGCTCCCAAAGGGTTACCTTCAGGATGTCAGAAGAAATATGTTTTGAGGAGCTAAGCCAGCAAGGCATTTTTGATGGAAATACTTGATTTGTCAAGGCTACGGCAATACTCTAGAGACATCTCTCTGTGATGAATATACCAGTATCAAAAGCTTCTGAAATTGTTGCCAGAGCTTATTTGGAAAATTTTAAAACAGAAAGATTGGATTGGTTGGTTTTTTTAATTGAGTTTTGTTTTGAAATTTTGGTCTTTACTAAAAGGTGAAGAAAAAAGCAAATGTCAAAATTGAAAGTAAATAGCTTGTTACTGAAAAAAATCTGAATTGACCTGAATTCTCCCATAACAGCAAAAACTCTTGCCCAGAAGTGTACAACACCCACTCTTCCAGCAGCCTCTTGAAGACAAGGATTGCAGTAGGCATCCGAAAAAGGGAGTTCAGTGAGGACTGGAGCCTGTACAGTGTTTTAAACACTAATAACACAACTACAGCAAAGCCTGCCTTCTCCACTCTGCCTAGTGTAAGCAATGGATTACCCATTCCTACTCTGATAGGGAGCAGTGATTTGCATGAAAGAGGTCAAAAACTGAAGTGATTAAGAAAGGATATGCTACTAACACTAGGCTTTGAATAAGGTAACTGCTGAGCCTTCACCTAAAAAGAAAACCTTTCTCTTCTTTTACAGGGATTCACTTTGCCTGGTGGAATTATACAGCCATGGCAGAAAGGATCTGTACGATTTTATGAGTTGGTTTTTGTTACCTTGGTGTTTTCTGTTTCGTGTGTTCTTTGGCCTTTCTGAGGCCCCCGTGAGTGGCTTACTCTATGTGTTTTTGCAATCATTTTCTGCTCTGCTTATCTGATTGGGTTCATTTTGAACTATTTGTAGACAGTACAAAAAGAGACCAGATTAAAATCAATGCAGACATTGTGTTCCCACACATGCCCTGTATTCCTAGGTATTAGAAATGGGAATGAGTCATCCAGCAATACAGTTAAGTACTGACAAATGGTTGTCTAAAGCTCTAATAAGTAAAATCTCTTTGACTTATTGCGTATTTTCTGTCTCCACATAGTGCTGGTATAAATCTAAACCAAAAATTCGGTCTCTGCCTCCCCAAGGACAGAACTTGCAGTCTTTGTTCAGGTATATTTTCCAATGAAATGTGTAGGAGTTTTGGGGACTAAAGCACTGAGACTAAATTTATGCCTTGGGACAGAGAAAAAATAAAATAATCCTCCCTTATGGACAGCACTTTGCATCAAAGCAAATGCATATGTCTCTCTGCAACCAGAGAACAATGACATTTTTAAAGCTTTATTTGGTAATGTTGCTTCTCTCCAACTCAAGGGATGTCTCACTTTCTAAATCATGCTGAGCACACCAGGTTTTAGCTGTTAAAAAGTTAACAATAAAATGAAGAAAAGTGATAGAAAGGATAATAAAGTATCACCTGAAGACAACTCAATGTTTTATCTGTATTGTTTATTTTAAGCATATTCCTTGAGAATTGAGTTAGTTTAGCTGCAGGGCTATAGTTAAAGTCTTTTTACAACAGAGGAAGGACAGTTTACTGGTATGCTATTTATATGAAGACTAGCATAGGAGTTTATTCTTAAGGCTGTGCTTAAATGAGAAAAATACACAGAAAGTGATTATTTCAGAAGAACCCACTGAATAAATTCCCCCCACAATTTTTTATTAAACGTTAACAAATCTACAGTCAAAGGCAAAATTCATTTGCATATGCTGGGAGGGCATGGAGCTGGCTTCTCCTGGATTTTCACAGGGGTCTCTTAGAGTCACTCTTACAGGACTCCACTGTGTGTTCAAAGCTCTTTAAGTTTACCTTCTAACTGGAAATTGTTTAATTCCCAGCCTACAGACATTTTCACCCATGTTCTCATCAGCTGCAAGAGCCTGAAATATTTTTTTCTTTCTCTTTCTCTCTCTTTCTCTTTTTAAAATACCCAAGCAGGAGACACTTGGATTTATTAAGGTTGTCCTGAGTTGGACATTAAAAAAGCATAGGCAGTAAATGTATAAGTCTGTCACATGCTTCGTTCTCATAGCTCCTTTGTTCCAACTCTGGGATGCTCAGGAGCAGAAGTAGCAAAATGAGCAATGGGTCTATGACCCTCTGTATGTGAGAACTAAACTGAAACTTTTCTTTTGTGTGTGTATTTGCAACATAAGATTTGAATGCAAGCCATCAAAGATGCAAAAAGAAACCCTCATCTTCTCCTTCCTGCATTCCCAGCTTATGTGAGTACCCCCTCTGCCATGGCTCCCTTTAAACATTCCCCATCTTCTCCCTCCCCTTCATGACCGTTGTTTTTTATCCACTCCTGAGCAGGAACCTGCAATTCCTTTCCCAGAGGCAGCCCTTGGATATGTGTACCTACTGTCCTGAGTTCAAGGCATACTTCTTTGAATTCTCTAACAAAAAAAAAAAAATAGCACATGCATTCAGATTTTATTAAAAATAAATTCCAAAAGAAAACACTCTGCTGAACACACATCTTTCCCTGAGTAGAGAAACAGAGAGCACAAACACTTGACAGATGTTGGTCACGTTGCTTAGTGCATTACTGGAAGGCACGGAGACACTTTGGTGATGGGAGCAGTATTAGAAATGACATACACAAGAACAGAGTAAAGATTTGATGAGATATTTCATCTGCTAAGCTTTGTTACTTTCTCACCTTCCAGCTCTCACATAAAGTTGTGGAAAGTTGTAATGAGACTAAAGCATAATAATAATATGGATTTTGTTCTAAAACATGCTGCAAATTGAGCTATGCTCTTGATTCAGTCTCTGTCTACTGTGCATTTAAAGGTTAGATACGGGTCTGTTTCACAAACTCCCTGCCTGTGCAACATACCATCCCCTGTATGTAATGTCTTTTGCTTCCCAACCATTCATATTCCAAATTAAAAAATAGAAGTGGTCAAGTGGAATTGACCCTTGTGTACTAAAATAGCATAAGTTGTAAGTTCAGCCTCAGGAAATCTAGTCTTTTGGAACAAATACCCAGTAGATGCTGATATGCTTTAAAGCATTTATTTGTCTGCCCCAAAAAAAATTCTCTGCAAAGGGTCACAACCCTCCATATTCAGCTGCAGCTTAGATTTTCCTTTTTGCATTCTACATTAATTTATTTTATTCTTCAGGACCCATGTCAACTTTGTAAAAGCTAAACATTTTGGCAAGACTTGATTAATGCATCTCCCCTCTTTGAATAAGCACTGTATCGCCCTGGGAAAGATTTCTGCCATGTCAAAAGAAAAAAGAAAATAGTTGGACACTATATTAGGTCAAGAAAAGATAACTAATGGGTTAACTATTTACATACAATGAAGTAAATCCAGAAATTAAAAGAGCCACAGGAAAGAATAGTCTGGAATACAGTCAGAAAAGGTATTTGACACTGGATCTGTTGTACTTTTAGAATCATTGAATGTATCACAGAATCCAGAATCACAGACTGGTTTGGGTTGGAAGGGACCTAAAAGACCATCTAGTTCCAACTGTCCTCCCATGGGCAGGAACACCCTCTACTAGCCCAGGTTGCCCAAAACCCCATCCAGCTTGGCCTTGAACACTGCCAGAGAGGGGGCAGCCAAAGCTCCTCTGGGCAGCCTGTGCCAAGGCCTCACCACCCTCACAGGAAATATTTCTTCCTAATATCTAATCTAAATCTGCCCTCCTTCCACTTAAGACCATCATCCCTCGTCCTATCACTACATGCCCTTGTAAACAGTCTCTCTCCAGATTTCTTCTAGGTGTCCTTCAGGTACTTTAACTTGCATAAACTAAATTAGTTACTGACACCATCCAAACTTCTAACTGACCCAACTTTAAAGGTAGTGGGTTTCTTCCCGGTTGTAGAACTAAAATCCTGCATCTTTTTGTGTTCTATGAGAACTTTAGTATGCAAGTACTCAGAGTTTTACTCAACAGACCACTATTACAAAATTGAAACTCTTACACTAGTTCATATGTTAACATATGACCTGTCCTAAACCAGGTTAGAGAGCAACTTCTTGACTAGATAAGGCTGAGAATGGGACTTCAAACATGCATTACACATAGGGAAAGGCAGTAGATAGGAATGCTCTAAAGGCACCAGAGTCTCTGAAATTCTGTTATTTACTCTGTCTGAGATTATTTTAAACTTTCTCATTCAATCTCATTCTGATGCAAGTTGTCAAAATACAGGAAATCTATCAATATTTGTATATTTTAGAAATCACAGTCCATCAGAAAATACACAGTTATCAGACAGTGATTCTCCCACTACAGTTCTTGAGAACTCTCGATGTGAAAACCAAGGAAAAAAAGTTCTGTTGCTTCTTTCCCACAGTTTGCGTAACCCAAATGAACTCCTCAGCTTGTTTTCCAAACTAAATCTTACTCCACATGCTAGGATTATTCCTGCAGTTTGGAAAGACGGTATGTAACAGCATCTCTTGTTGACGTCTGTTGCAATAGTAGTTCTGCTAGAATGCTGCAATGAATTCAAGGAAAACGTCTAGTGCTGATTGCAAGCTATCTTGTGATTGCGGAGATATTCCTTCCATAGATTATTTTGTTGTTTACCTTATGATTTAATAGAGATCTTAAAGCAAGGCCACTTGTTAACGCCTATCATCAGCCTTGTTTCTTGCAAAGCTTGGTGCCTCCAGGGCTTCTCTCACAGTTCTTTTGCTCAAATGAAATACAGATCACCACAATAAGGAGTGAATAGTCACTGCATATCATGCTCTGCCAGTAGAGGCAGTTTAGCCTCTGTGTTTACTGCAGGATGTTTTGTTTTTACCAGAACTACCTTCTTAAACCTCATCTGTCAAACTGCTCCTCTGCTTTATGCTGAGATACCCAGGCAAAAGGGCTACTACTAAGTGCTTTTGAGGACTGCCAAGAAAATCTTAGCTATTAAGTGCACCTTTCCTAAAAAGGACGACTGTCTGACATTGTTATCCTTCAGCTTCCCACTTTTTTCAATTTGTTAGCATCACTTACCACTCAGATTAGTGTTAGGTTACAGTCTTCTCTGAAGAACCCTGCATGTTTTACAAGGCTGTAAAACCAGTAAAAGCCAACCCTTCCTTCCTTCCTTCCTTCCTTCCTTCCTTCCTTCCTTCCTTTCTCCCTTCCTCCCCTCCTCCCCTCCTCCCTTCCTCCCTTCCTTTCTTATCCTTCACTCATGCCATTTACCATCATCGTCTTTCACTGAAACTTCTAACACACTCTTAAACAGTTTGCCAGATTTCACTCTGGTGCAGTGATAAAGGTGATAGTCTCAGCTGTCCAGGCAATTAGTCCATGTTCTGATCTCTGTGCCCATTCAGGTGGACAAGCTACTTCTCTGCTGCAAATGATTTGCTGTCATTTATTGTTAGAATATGTTTTCCACCTTAAGTTTTCCGTCAGCTTTATGGGCTTTGGATCAAGCTAACACAGAATTGCAATAAATGCAGATCATTACAAGCTAAGAATAGATAGACATCATTTCTGCCCAACCCTTTTCTCATGGAACAGAGGTTTTCAATGTGAGAATCATGAAGAAGTATCAAGGTTTCAGTTATTTCACTCTTCTTATATTATTTAATAGAGACTTTCCTCCTTTCTAGCCTAAGCAAAGAAATCCTGTGCATGAACTAAGGTGTCCTTCTGCTGCAGAGCTTGAGCATCTCAGATGGGCAGGCTGAAATGCTTTTACCACTTAAAAACCGGCTTGTAAAACACAAGAACTACAGCAATAGTGATGAGAAGAGGTCCAGGTATTTTACCTCTTCCAGACTTTAGGAATATTCTGAATTGAAAGTGAACTTATGGGTTAGGTCCCCTCATGTACATGAGCCTTCCTTACCTAATAGCTTTGTGTGGAAAGGACTGGCTGCAACACTTTTATAGCATAGGGTATAGCATTGATGATTCCTATTTTCATTTCCATAAATACACTTATCAGCATTTCTTTCTGATTATAGAATCAAGGAGTGGGTTCATTTTTGTTGATACTGGATCTTTCTTTGATATGATGATGCACCAATTACCAGCAGAGCACCATAGGTTTAAATGAATCTTTCTGATTCAGCCCAACTTCCTCAATTGAATGTTACCTGTTTTTCCAGAGGAGACACTAGTCACTGTCCGTTGTGTGTGACATGCTTTTGTTTCATTAGAAGAAAGCTTGTTGCCCTTAGCTGCCATATGGCAGCTCCAACAGCTGTTTGCAGCCCAGCAGTATTATGTTGCATGCAGGAAAGGAATGTGGTGATACTGTAGTCCAGATCTTCAGCTGGTATAAATCTGTATAGCTGCCGCAACTCAAAACAGACCCCTGTTGTTTTATGCATTCTGATGACACATCAATGCTGCAAAATGAAGTGTAGTGCAGAAATCACTGAAAAGGGGAAAGTCTGTGTCAGTAAATTCACATGACATAGTACAGCCCATTCATGGAATGATCTGCTAAGCTTCATAATCAGGATAGTCCTGGCATCATTAAAGCCAGGTTAATCAATAAGATTTACTCTGCTGCAGAATATTGCAAATGTGGCTGTCAAGCTTCAATGCTGAAGTTGCTCTTCAGTCATGTGTTTTGCTATTACAGTCCCCAGTATTTTCTGGTGCAAGGTTTAGGCCTTGGATTTCTGAGTACGCACTGGTGTAGACATGCACTCTGTAGCTGGTTTATATCTTAAGTTTTCTACTGTTACATTTCCTATAATTGAAATGTTGCTCTTTATTTTAAACAGTGAGTTTTTCTTCAAGGGGCCATTCATTGAATTCTGGGTTCTTCACTGTAGTCCTTGCATATCAGACTGTTTTGACATGTCCTGTGCCTTTTGTGATTTCCAGACTGCCAAAACTGGACATGTAAGAGGTAACCACACTCACCACAGGGACCTTTCTTGACTATGATGGTGTAGCCTGAATGAAGCAGGGTCCCTGTTTTCACAACACATTTATTTTCTTATCTGCTGAACTCTGGTTCTAGTCATATGTTCTGGGTAGCATTCCTAGTTTCTACTTGTTGAAAAGAAGGCACTCTTCTGCCTGCCCATCATGTGTTTCTTAATCTTTTCTTTCTAAATGCAAGTGTTAACTGTCTTCATTGTACCCTTCTTCCTGTAGGCCTTGACTCTGCTCAGGCTCCTGCTTTGATTCTCACACTGGCTCTGCAAATAGGCACTTGGACACTCTTTCCCAATTTTGATTTCTCAAATGAAATACTGACCCCAAATTTGTGTCTATTTCACCTTGAAAATTAAGTGAATGAGAACTCCCAAGGGCACACAATTGATATAACTTGTGGAGATGTTTCTTCAGAGGAAGAATACGACTACATATAAGACCTGCAAGAAAATCAGTGTTGTTACTAAGCAATAACTTCTACCCTTCTCTGTTTAATTTTTAACTATTCAGGTTCTGCCATAAAGAGAAGAGTCTGGATTGCACATCCTGCCTCCAGCAGGTCCCAGCTGTTGGGATTACTGGATTACTGGAGCATGGGCTCATCACTGTATTTGGATAGGGAAACCTCCATACCCTGAGATATGGAAGTCCAAGAGAAATGAAGAGCACATCCATAACAGATAATGCTGTTCAGGATGATCTCATTTACCTTTTGTGGCATTTGTGCCTGTAAAGAACAGAATCTACACAGAGAGTACATAGCAGAGAACCACAACTACCACACACTAATCCCTATGTCTGTTTTTGGCACCTACCAACCAGTTACAGGGGCTTGTTGAGAGGCTCCTATGGCTGCTCTAGAAGCAGTCAAGGTGTCTGATACCGCTTGTATTTAATTACCATGTCAGAGTTTTGGATCAGGTGGGATTTATTTTTGTAGGCAAATAATAGGTTAAGAAGAAACTGTGGTGCTCTGTGCTTATATATTTCTTGATGGTTTGCTGACTCATGCTGACATCATAGCAGTGAGCCTACAGCAGCTGCCAATTAGAAACAGAATGAACATATCATTCTTCAAATGGAGGAAGCTAAGGACTGGCCTTTATTATTATGTAATTAAGTTAAGTATCTGGTCTTGATCTTCAAAACCTTCAAAGTGTTTGGCTCAAAATGTTTTGAGTACAGTCTTTCTGTCCCCAGCCAGTGACCACTAACATCACTGCTTTCTGAAAGAAGAACAAAAGCAGCTTGCTTGCTTAACTTGTTTTCATAGTATAAATAATTCAGCAGATATGCAAGGCACAAAAAGTAGGAAATAAACCTGACAGGTACAAGACACTTAGAAAGCCAGGAGCCAGGAACAATTTCTCAGGGACAAGAGACAAGTCAAAATTGAAGAAAAAAATCAGATATAAGCCACCCCGGGAGGTCACTTGCTTCTACATTTTAGATCTGTGCCGTCTGTGCCTTACCTGGGTCTCTCTGTGCAATGCACAGGGAGAGAAACAGTGCCCTCCCTCACTCATGTACACCCCCACTGGGACTATGTTGGTGCTCTGTTTACATCTTCCCCTGCTGAACCACTACTCCTTCATGGCACTTGCACACAAAATCATCTTTTCTATTTTTAGGTTCTCCGACTCACATCCTGTGAAGAGCAGTTGTGCACTGGGCATGTTCAGCTTCATTTATTTATTTCTCATCACTTATTAATGGTGCTTAACACATGTATATGTCATTTAGATGCCTGGATTTATCCTTTATATTTTTAAAATTATGTAATGAAATCTCAGCAGGCTTGGGATGCTCCTGTTTATGCTTTTTTGGTGCTGACATGCTTTTGCTGACTTTAAAAGTCAGTGGGAATTCTGTCAATGACTCCAGTTGGAAGTAAGAGTTTCCCAAGTGAGATTTTCACCCTGTATTCTCACCCCACCCTCAAATTTTCTATTCTGACAAGTATTTAAATATGACACCAGATCTCACTGCTCTCTGAAATACCCTTGGGAGAGTACGTGTTCTTTTTAATTACTTTATGAATGAAACCTCAGAAAAAATCCTGAAAACACAAGAAGATATTTTCTTAAAGACCTTAGATGAATACAGCAAACCAAGGATGAAATGGCTTTTCTAACTCAATCTCAATGACCCAATTACTGTTTCTCTCTTTTAAAATAATGACCCAAATTTCTGTTCCATTATGTCATTACAACACCAAGACTTGGTTTAAGATTTTCAGCTTCAGGTAGTCAAAATCTTTTATATACAGCTAAAAAATTGAATTTAAACCAGCTGAATTTTCAGTTCCTGAGCACTTAGCATTTTCACTAACTTTAATAAAAACTGTGGCTGCTTGGCACTTCCAAAAATTAGGCCAGCATTCTGAGGTTCTTTATTTGTAGTGACGTAGTGACCTGATTTTCAAGACTGTTGAGTACAAAGAAGTTTTAGTAAACCCAGGGCATCTTCAGGTGTTTCTTGCATTTGGATACTAAGCCAATATTTGCATAAAATCAGTAAGAATTTGCCAAACTCTCCAGAAGCATCTAGGCAGGATATTAAATTCGTGTCTCTTGGGTTCATTCTGTAACACTGGACATGACTTGCATACGTACATCCCATAGTGACACTGTTAGGTTTTTAACCACATCCTGCACTTTCCATTTAATTATTTTTCTCAATGAATGTTACAATATGCAGTAACATTTTGGTACAGAGAGCAATGACACATCCTGTACCAGAACAGATATGAATGCCGATAATAGAACAGAGAGGTCTTTGTTCATCTGTTTGAAAAACAACCAGCTACATTTTTAATCTCTTCCTTTGAAAAACTATTTTGTGCTCCTTCTACAGTGTATAATGAAATAGATATGGGTTTGATGAAAAAAAAAAAAATCTACATTTTTTTAAATGTTACTCCAGAATTTGGACAGAAAAGATAAGTCTCTCTTCTTTAGTCCTTTTGCATACTTGTGGGTCAGTGTAGATGCTCTCATATCATCCTGTAAAATTATTCTGCCAACAGAATGAAGAGTTAGTGAATGGGGTGGTTAATCTCTGCCTTGCCCCCGATCTCTAAAATTGAAGGATGTTCCTTGCTCACCCCCTGAATTATATCTGTAGTACTCCTGTTCTGAAAAATCTGGCACTCCTCTTTTCTGTTGCAGAGACTTTACATGTTTTCATGTACAAAAAAAAAAAAATTTACATGCATCTGCCCTGGGTGCAAAGATTTAAAAAAAATTTTAACCATTCTCTTTTCTTCACATGTTTTTTTTCTATTAGAAAAAATAAAAAAGACTCCTTTGGTAATGGCCTGTTCACCCCAAATCAAGGAAAATGAGTACCTTTTTCTCATGATATTTTATTACTCTGGTCTCTGGACCACAGTCAATATCATCATCTTGCCTGAAATCCACAGAGCTCACAATCACCATTTTCCTTTCCTTATTATTTAATTTTATGCAATTTTGTTGTTATTGTAGTGGTCTTCGATCTCCTATAGACCCGTTCCGTAGTAATTACAGTGATTTGGACAATGTCATCTAGCTTATTCATCTGCTAAAACCTTTAAAACCCCTAGAAAGCATCAGGGAAAGGAGGAATATCTTTGCCATCTCCTGTCTGTTCAAAAGCAGCATTCTGAGTTTTTTTTAAAACTTCTGGTTTACACTAGATTTGTTTATTGACATTAGCAGAGCAAGATCCCAACTATATTCTAAAAGTTAATGTCTTGTCATCAGCTTGTGCTGAGATATCAGTTGGGCCTTTGCCTAAGAGATAAAAAGGAGACCACAGAGAAATGGGAAATTAACGGAAAATATGAGGTAGCAGTATTGTAATTTTTTATGTGAGATTTGTTTCTTTTAAGCTCTGCCCAACTTGCCACCTTGTTGACTGAGGGCCACCTCTCATAGTCTGTTAGTACAAGTAAGTCAGCATTGGGTTAGTTTGAGTGAACAGAGATGACAATGGGATGTCACAAAGGCCCCATGGATCTTGCAGGACATTACAGCAGAAATATCCCAAAGAGGCTGTACTGACTTGTGTCTTCTTCTGCATGGGTAGGATGCAATAGGAAGGAGAGAGAAATTGAGCCTATTAATACTAGTTTGAAGACAGACAGGAAAGATGCTATGTGCCTATATATAGGTTGAGGAAGATAGTTCTCCCCTTCAATTCGGATGTCTGGGTACCGCTGGCTGATAACCCGCATGTACTCCTCAAACACCCGCCTGTGCCAATGTGAGAAGGGGAACAGAAACTGTTGAAGGGGTGCCAGCTGCAATGTATGGTCAGGTGGCATGTTTTTTCAAAGAAGCCAATGAACAAGAGAGCAGTATCCCAACCTCTTTGCAAGGCTCTGGCCAAATATCAGAGATCTGAAGGTAAGCCTCTACTTCTATAGTTTTACCTAGATTTAACTGTATACTCAGATTTTGCCATACTAGATGACCATTCAGGCTCCCGGGCTTATTTTCTACTTCTGGCCTGTGAATTCTGCATTCCTGGATGCAGAGGCAGGTCAGAAACCCTTCAAAATAGGTAAAAAGGCAATCCATACAAGCCTGACACTTTGGAGAGATGGGAGATTTGCTCATCATGGCCAAGGTGAGAAAGTGAGAGGGTTTTTGTACTGGGTGCTGATCTACAGGCTGTATTTGGGTATTGGTTGGTCTCAGGTGCCCTGTCTACATTCTGCAAAAACAAAGTAATTTCTCCATCACAACAAGGAGTATCTTAAAAGGAAATTGTTTGGTTCCCAGACCCAGTGTACAGAGTACCCCAGCTGCACCACACATATTTATGGCTGTCCTACCTAGATCTGTTTTTGATGGTGGGGAAAAGACTATCCTCTTTGCTCCTCAGTCCCTCATTTTGTAGCCCAGTACATGCAATTTTTTTGCCACTACAAGTAAAAGGTCAAGGGCTTCCAGTTGGCCAGACAGTGCAGGGATTAGAGACATGCCTGGACTTGTCTTGGCCTGAGCTGTCTTTAGCTTGCAGTTGCTGTGATAGCTATTGCCTAGCAATCAGCTAACTATTGCCTGCATTTGTTTTAGTTTAGCTTTAGGTTTTGGTGATAAGTATTTTTTCACCTGTCTGTGACTCCAGAAGTGTGTCATGGCAGAATGCTGGCTCCTGCTCACGCCCTTCTACTACTCATAGTGCTCTGACAGGATTTTTTCTGTTCATGAAGTATACAGTGGCAGGGAGCTAATTGTCTCAAAAAAAGCCAATTTTGACATTTTTTTTTCCTTTCCAGCTGTGAACAGCTTAAATAGTATTGTTGCTCATGGCTTTGGTCTTAAGGAAAGGGGACCATCCAGGGATCTGGACATCTAAGCTCAAGCTATAAATTTGTGATTCATGGACCTCAGATCTTTTGCAGATCTAGGACAAAGAGTTTTTTTCTAAGGTCTCCATGTAAATTCTGCATAGACCAGTACCGCAACCTGCTGCTGTTTTTTCCCTCTTGTGTAACATACTCTTTGCAGACTCTTTTAGCTGGAAAACACTGGTTTGAGCAGCAGGCCTTTGCACAACTTTGCTTTTAGAGTGAAAGTTTCAAAATATATTTGTTCCTACTGTTTCAGAAGAACGTGCATTTTTCTTATGCTAGGAATAGTTGCTCAGAAAAGAAGGAAAAAAGCACTGTCAGAAAGCCAAAAACTTTGCTAGTTTTTCTTTGACTGTAACCCCCACCCCAAATTATTCGCACAGTTCTATTTCGAGAAAGACTTTTAAAGCCTTGACTACTTCAAAAGAAAAATACTGCAAATTTCTGTTAATAGGTTATATCTGTGAAAAGGAAGAGACTGGTAATGAGTAACCTTTCTCTTTTTCTTTTGCTTCAGAACATTTTAATTGTGTTCCAATTACTTCAACATATTTAATATACTTCCAATATGTATTTGTACAGTATGCAGGCAAATGATTTTCCAAAGCCTTATACAATATAGTGAGTCATAAATGATTGCTGTTCCCACTCCCGCCGATCGAGCGTGAGTCACAAAGTGGTAAAGTCTGTCTCCCCCAAGCACTGAGCGAAATCCACCTGATTTCAGGCAGTCGGTACAAAGCTGACAGCTGAGTGACATGCGGAGATCCCTTGGCTGAATGGAGTGTGTCTGCCTACACATCCCTTACCTGCTGTGAAAAAGGGTTATATCGCAGCCTTTCGTGCTATGTTGTAGCAATTTGCTGATCCCAGCACGTCCCACAGCAGCTAGGCTCTGGCTGTGGCTGTGCTCCAGCTGTGCACCCTGTCCCTGGGTTACGGGGGTGGATTTCCTAACCGCTCTTCATCTGGCAGGGGTTCCCAAGTTATGGGGCTGTGTGCAGGGACAGATTCCAGTTTGACTCAGTACCTAAACATGACAGTCACCCCCTCAGCTACGTCAGTGGGGTGGCAGCAGTCTCTGAGTGGGTTTTGGCAAGTTACTTGTAGCTGTGCACACACAAAGCCTCTGCTCCCCACAAGCACATGCCACTTGAAGAGAAGTCCCTTGAAATCAGATGCCTCTGGGTGGGTGGGATTTGCTTCCTTCTGTCCCTGGAAAGTTAAAGATTATTTCTTTTCACAAAGGAAGAAAATATTCTGTAATTTGGTATTGTAGAGAAAATATATTTTAAATGTTCATCCCAGGATCCATGTTAACCAGGCCACAAAATGGTCTTTGGGCATATGAGTCTAAGTCATCCTTATCTTCTGTTGATTAAGTTTACTGAAGTATTCTGAAAGATACTCAGTACAGGTTATTGTCAATAGTCAACTCTTTGAATTATATCCTGGCAATCAGGCAACATCACAGCTATTTCTGCCTGAAATGTCAAGGGTACAGGCCTATCATTATTAATTTTTGCTGGTATGGGTTGAATAGAAGGTTCTTCTTAATTTAGATATTGGTAAACATATCTATACTAAAGTTTTTAAGACCTGATCTTATTTCCACTGATTTTTCTTTGAAAAGACTGCCTTTCAAAAGCAGATTGATCAGCTCTAACAGAAAATTAAGGATCAAGTAGAATAGCAAAATCTATCTTTTAAAATACTTTGTAGTATACCCCTAAATAATTTTACATTTGAGTTTTCTGACTTGCATAATTTAATCCTTTTAACAAAAAACCCCAACAAGCCAAAACAAAAAACTTCAGGGATCAAAGCTGTATTCTTCTAAACACAGAAAAAATCTCCTTTCCCATTAAAATCCTCATAGTGTAAAACCCTTCTTACACAAATATTTTAACACGTATTAACTTTCTTCAGAGGAAGAGCTACTCTGGTTTCAGCATACTCTTAATGCACTTCAAATGTGATTCAGCTCACTTAGTTTTGATCATTTAAATGCTAGATGTCAAGTCAAACCAACTTTCTTAAGTTCCTTCTACAGTGAATAGAGATATTCGCCTCCAGAGGGGTGATTCATACCTGCTATCTTAGACTTCTGCCTCTCAATTGACAACAGAAGTGTAGCCTAGACAACTGTGTAGAATAGATTCCTATCTCTTAGATTAGGTGAGACAAATCCTATTCTTGGCCGTCTTTCTGCATGTGAATTTACAGGATTGGACTTAAGTTGTCTTAACACCTAAAGTACCTGTGTGGGCTCATAGACTAATTGATTTATTTACAAGCTATCCAAACCGTGAGTGGAGAACAAAGAAAAATCATACAGTTCTTTTATGGAGAGAAAAAAAGAGAAAAATATAGAAAAAAAAAATTGCCTCTCAAGTGTAAGAACATGGTAACAATAAAAAAATAATAGTGAAAAATACCTATACCTATATTGCTTAAATCAGTAACAACAAATGTCAGTTAAGAGGTAAATTTGGTAAGTATATTTCGGTAATGCCCCAAACATAGCCTTGAGTTTCAGCAACTGTACATGGCTTCGGCTATGTTTTAATCCAATAGGGTAGAATTCACATCTGCGCCATTCCTGCTTCATTGTCCACACATTTCCCTTCCTAAGGAGGCAGCTGGCAAGTTGTGCAAACCAACAACATCACCAACCTTCAACCTATCAAGAGTCATGAAAATACAGTTTAGTGCCACAAACAACAGACTTTAAAATGTTCTCTGTTTAGGATTTTGTAGATTTTTTTTTTTTTACTGTGAATGCTAACTTGATAACCTAACCAAAGTTCTGGTTTATGCATCAAAGTCCATTTGATGATAAGCAAGCAGATCAGAGAAATCAGAATCCTCAAATTGTGACTATTCTTCATTTCATTCTCTTCTTTTCTAGCCTTAGACCTCCTTCCTTCCTTTCCCTTCTGACTCACTCCTTGGCTTTCCTAGTTTCAACTACTCTTTCTAAGCGTTGAGTTCCTGCATTTTGCTGAGTCAAAGGTCTGTCAATTAAAAAATCATAGCCACTGTTATTGTTTGGGCAGAAAGATGCTGCAGCTGCTGCTATTTCTCTTCCACCTTTGTCTCATCTCCATCTATTTAGCTGAAAAAAATCTACTAGTGAAAAGTTTTTGAAAAAGCCACATCTTCCATGTAAATGAGAGACCTTGGCTTGCAAGATGCCATTTGGCTACCAGGGAGCCACTTGATCATGAGGTTTAGACTTGTATGACTGTAATTAGAGTAATCTGACAATATCACAAGAGATGCATTTATAAGGCTCCTGATACGGGGACACAAGTCAACTCAAGGTGACGCAGCTTTATTCTTCAAATTTTGACATGTTTTCCTAACACCATACAGCCTGAATGATCATATCATGTAAGTTTGTAAATGAGGAAATACACTAGATTTAGTGCTGAGGCATTTCAGCTTTGTCACATAACCCAAAACTGAGGAGTCCACTGAAAAGTTCCTTTATACTGAATTTAAAGTGGATATATATAATCTTGCAATAAACTGCTTGACTTAATCTTGATGTTCACATTGCATGCTGGTCCCAGGCTTTGGCTTTGTGCACGCCCAGTGTCTTAGTCAATTTTCTCTGAGGAAAAAATTTGATTCACTCAAAAATCATGAAAGAAGAAACTCTGAATGTTGTCCAGACATGAGATGAAAAGCTCTTTTCCAAATTAATTAGCATCCTAAAAGATACATCAATGCCACATCCGGTATTTCCAAATTTTCCTGGGAATCAAAATCCCGACTTATTTTTGTCATATGATATGCTTTTCCTTCCTTTCACAGTCTAAACGTAAAAATCAGTGTGTGACTGGACTAGGAGTGTACTTAATTTCAGATTGTTTTGTGGCACAACTGTATAACTGGAATAATTCGGAGACGGAGGCAGAGTTGATGCCAGCTGCAGAGGCAGCTGACATGGGCCAGGCAGTCATTGCATGTTAGTGCTTCTAAGCCTGCTCCTTGTAGGGTCTCCAGTTGTTGTGTTGACCATCTCAGGAGCTCAGCTCCTTGTGTGGGCACCTGAAGCCCTGTGGTAGAAATACAGAGATACATGGATGTGCCGGAATAGTTACCTGTCTGCCTTCCTGCATCAAATGTCATTAGACTCATCTCCCTTCCTCAAAAGGAATGGGGTTTTTTATTCCTGACACAGATAATCGTTAGGCCTCGATGGAGTATTTGGTACATGCTTGTGTGCCACGAGTCTCAGCTAGTTGTCTTTGAGTCATACTATTTCCTACCCAGAAGAGAGGGTGGGTCCCTCCTCTGCTGATGAAAGAGCTGTACTCAGAGTGTGGAAAGAACCTCAACTTGAGGTGACATGTCTCTCGCCTGTATTTTTGCTCTAACTCTCGAGTTGTTAAACTTCCTAAAGAAACCTAGGGTATGTAAAGAGGAAGAACTGTGAGTCATTTGGGCACGAACAGTGGAAATCAGAGACATGCTCATTTACCACAGATCTGGTGATACAGCCCTCAAGCATTATCTCAGGACACGAGACTGTGTTGCCTGGAGTACCCTAGAATGGTTGTGCATCAGAAACAGAATAACCAGATTAAGACAAGCTAATAAATCTTGCTGCTTTGCTGAGCAAATTGCCTGGGTGGGCAGAGCTTGGATTAAGTGAAGGTATTTTGCTTCTGGTACTCTGTTTGGCTCATTCAGAGATAATAAAGCTATTTCCACATTGCAACATAAGAATGAAAAATATAATTATATACAAATATATTATTTACAAAACTATATATAAATAAATACATATAATTGTGTGTTGATATGTATCTATAGTTGTTGATGAGTATGTTTATATAAATGTAAATGTTGATGTGTCCTTGCTAGTAGCAAGGCAATAATAACGCTTCCTTCTCTCACAAGGGGCTGCAGGATGTACTAAAAATTGTGAGGGACTGTCATGGTGATTGTAACCACATAACTGTGTATAACTGTGATGTGAAATGTATGATTTCTTTTTTAAAATGTTATTTTCTCTGCATGTGCTCAATAACTTTTCTCTTACATTAGTTCTTACATTAACATTTTTCCCCCTCATAATTTTTCTCTACTATATAGTTTTTTTCAAAAGTGAGAGATTACTTCAGAAAAAACTACCAAAAATGCTGAAAAATAAGAGCATGCACACATGTTCAAGAAACATATGCAGAATTGGAGAGATTCCAGAAGAATTCAGCAGGAATGATCAGAGATCTAGAAAACATGACTTTTGTTTTCAAGGAAACACTTTAAAAAAATTAATTGGGTTTTAGTCTAGATAATCCTGAGGAATGTAAAATTTAACTGCAAAGGGAAAAGTGATAGACTACTTTGCTGGTTGAAACTCAAAGAAGGGAAACATTAAAAGCAGTTTAGAGAAGATATGTTTTTCAGCATGGAAGGGAGGGAGGGAAGGAGGAAGGAAGGAAGGAAGGAAGGGCTTTCTGTTTAGAGATATGAATATTCTACATTTTGAAATGTAGTAACTTTGGAACACACAATTTTAGATGCTGTCTTTTGGAGATATTTCTTTACCTAATTCTTGTGGATGCCAAGTAGGTACCTGTCTACACATCTATTCAACCCAAATAAACATTTTTTCCTTCATTGTTTATTTTTTCAGTTTGACTTTTCTTGATGTACATTTTACATTGTTTATGGCCACATTTCTATTTTCATGACCATTTAATTGCAGATCATTCCATTCAGATTTGACCATCAAGCAATATTTGTGAGCATTCATTCCTGTTCTGAATAAATGTTTGTTGTCTCTATTGTTGATGGCATAGTAACCTATAGATCTACTTGTGTAATAATACAGGCAGATTGTACAAAACAATAGAAAGAGATTGCCTTGGGCTAATTATCTCTTATCTAAAATGTCAGTAAGGAGGTGACCAGAGGTACCACAGATAATTTCCTTTTTTTTTTATTCTCTAAGTTTACCTCTTATTATGTGACAGGAAATAAGTACATATACTAACAAATATATTTTAGTCTGTTGAAAGGTTTTATCCACACTTTGGGAGCATATATGTAAATATCACTTATAATTACCTATCTTTTGTTTACATTAAAAATACAAAAGTCAGTCCAGAACTAATAAGTGACATAGTATAATTTAATGGTAAAACAGCTGAGGCATTATGAAAGCTTTTTCTTGCACTTATGATTAATCATTTTTCTATTAAGGCTGCTGAGAGCAGCATAAAAGCAATTCTCATCCTTTGTCACTGCTGATGTCACCAGTTTCAGCTTAGCACTTTCAACAGACATCGTGCTGTGTATTTAGGTTGAAAATGCAGCCCAAAGGCTGCTAGCAAAACTGATGCAAACGCATTGTTAAGCTCTATTCTGGAAAGATGTCACAGTTTGTCATATTGATTTTAATAAAATCTCTTGGGTGCTGGGCAAAGTTTCCCTGAAGTACCTGTTTCAAGTTGAAAAGTGCAGTTGTCAGCATGGTGTCAAAGCTGAGCAGGGCTGGGAAAGGTTTAATAATCTAGCTTCTAATACCCAGTGCATCCATCTGCTCATGGGAATATATCTCTTTACATGCATCCTGTGCACAGCCTGTCTCCCACCCAGGGAAGAAAAAGTGTCTCCCTACCACCCCAGTGGGTATGGCTTAGGCTGGGCTGCAGAGCTCCTCTCTCCCAGCTGAGTCCCCTCCCTCTGCTCCCCTCCTGCTCAGCCAACATGCTTCTGACTGGGGTTTTCACTCATCAGGCATCTTCAACACAGACAGGTTCACAGCCTGCTCTTTTTGAAATTGTGTCCTCTCTGGGCTTTCAACATGTCTGAGGCATCGCTGTCCTCATTCTCCCTCCATATTTCTTGATAAGTTTCAGATCTGATGTTGCACTCCAGATCTACCTCAATGAAAATCTTATCCAGGACATTTCTTCTCAGTCACATCATTTTCATGGTACTGTCAGAACCTGCTTGCTATGTGCTGTGTTTTCTGTCTGTGATACTCAGGTCCTGCCTGTTTCTTAATTTTTCCAAGAAGTTCTTTCAGACTATTACTGCCCATGCTGCTCCTCATGCTTACTTTATAAAGCTTTCCAAGTGATTTGTTCTTTTTGGGTCTTCCATGAAAACTCTTGTGTTTTGAGCATTCTATCAGAGTTTGCCAGAGACCACAAGGCCACACATGGAGAACCACACAGTTTTATTCCAGTGCCTTCTGCATCTCTATCTAGCAGTTGCCTCCTGTAGTCAGATCTAGTTGGTTTTGGGGTGCTACCACTTCCAGTTAGTGTTTGGTATATTCCTGAACATCACTGTAGCAATACTGTTGGTATTGTCTGCCCACCAGTTGGTATGTATTCATATAGAACTTTCTTTGCCTAGCTGGATGTGAGTTCAGGGTGGGCAATATAAAATGCTGGAAAATATTCCTGTTGGTAGAAGCGATGCTTTACTGATAGGGAATGTGTTCTCTTAACCTGACTATGACATAGGAGTTAATAATGTTTTCCCTCTTTCTGTGTTGCTGAGAGGATGAAGGAATAGGAGAATGAATGTGCTTTTTGTTGCTTGCCTCAGACAGCCGGAGGCAAATGAAGCTGACTTTCCTAATCACATAGATACAAAGCGGGTAGTTTCCCACACATGAAAACCACCTACATGACTCAAAACTCCTTTCTGTTCAGATGCTTCTATTGCTGCTTGTTTGGATAACTAGGAATTTCAGCAACACTGCATATGATTCACCCTTGACAGGGAGAAGGGCAGGAACATTGTGGCCAGCTTTGTATCATGGCAGGGATGGTGGCATCACATTGTGAGGCATGTGGGTTACAGTGGATCCAACAGTGATTCCCAGCTTGCATGGCCAGCACAGAGGTTTGTGGGAGGCTTTATTCTCTGTTCAATCTACCTCTTGCTATTAGTACAGTTAGGAAATGAAAGTCTTAATACTGCTAAGTGCTGAGATCCCTGGCTCTAGTCCAGACATGTACTAGGCATGTGTGAGTCAGACCATTTCTTTGGAATTGATGATGTGCTTAAAACTTAAGCACATGCTTAAGTAATTTACTGAATTGGGACCAGAAAGCTTGGCAACTTGCAGGATTGAGCCCTAAACTAATCCAAACATGTTTTTATTTATAGTAAAAAAAAAAGTCCCTAGCTCCAACCTCTTTAATAATAATTTCAGGGTATTTTTTGTGGGGGGTTTTTTTTCTTTTTAATATTATCTGGAATAAAAGTTTCCCTTCAAGGTGATAAATCAGATATCTATATTTTTACTAGGTTCTGCTTATGCTACCATATATCCTGCACAAATTGTTATTCTGACTAGTTTACAAAGCACCATATTATGGACAGAACTCACAGCATAGATTGGTAACATAAGTAACTCAATCCAAAAGACAGCAGATTCAGAGCATGAAGCACTGAAATGCAGCTACTTGATTCAAACAAATCTTCCATTGTGCCACCTTGTACTGTATCTGGGTTTCTGTTTACCTCTGATTTCCATGCTGCTGTTGACAAGTGTTGAAATGAAACTAAGGTACCTTACATTATTGCAATTAAAGCACAAGTTGTTAAGATGACAGTAGTTTAGCATTTAGAAGTTCTGACAAAACAGTGTTTGGTGCAAAGTGCCGCAATGAGAGATTTGCACTCAAATAGAGAGATAGTTTTGCTATTAGACATCAAATTCAGAATATTTAATAGAGAATTAGTAAAATAATAACATGTTTAAATAAAGTTTCTGCAGATTATAGCAAGAAAACCTGAACCCAAACCCTGAGCATAAAATTTCCCTCTTTATAAAGTGTTTTGTAATGCTGGGAGAGAAGCACAAGTAAAATGTCCTCTGCTTTCAGTGTTATGCCTGCTAGTCAATATCTCTTTGTCTGACTCCAGTAATCCCCATGGTATCTTGAATTATCTGCATCGGCCTTTCAGTTGGAAATTCAAAAGATAACAGACATTATGGAAGCCTGGTAAAATTTTTATATCAAAACCCAAGGACTGTCCTGTATAATGGAACTATGACCTAGAAGTAGAGTATATCATAATTTCCTTGAGTAAGGTGTATCATGAAATGTTAAGAAAAGGCTTCTTTTACCAGCAGAATAAAGATCTCTTTGTGGCTTAGAGATAGCATAATTTTTCAAGAATGTACAGCACCAATTAGTCTTGTGATATTATCTGATCCCTTCTGTTGTCATAGTGTAATGACTCTATTGCTACACCTTTGAAGACAATACTCAGGCCTGGGAGTTCGTGCTGTACAGAACTCCTTCTTACCTGTAGGAAGAGAGAGAAATACATCTTCATAAGGCATAGCTTTGGGCATCTTTCTTCTTTAGGCATCAGAGCAACGAATGCCGTACTCTGAAGTAGTTGGCCAGGTTTCATTTCATTACAGAGCTACATATATCACCTGAGCATGTGTGCAGGAAATCTGTACTAAAGCCAGACTCCATTGGATCTGTTTATTCGGTTTGAGTTAAAACAAAAACAACGACATTGAGCAAGAGTTTTCCTGTCATTCTTCAGAGCTGAACTTTTCTCAAATTGTGCAAGTGAAGTCTTCCATTTAGCTGCCCTGGAACACTTGCATTTCGTAAGGTTATGGGTTCTCTTGTGTTAGCCTGTCATGATTTGCAAACTGCTGAAGCAATCAAAGGCTCTCGCCTAGATATTTTTTCTGGTTCTAAATATTTTCTGAACTTCTAAGAGTCATACAAATAAAATGACAGGATGGAGTCTTGGTTGCTCAGCTTGTCCCTTATACAGCACAGAAAGGGCTGGATGGCTCTTGAGGACCTGGTAGACATCAGTATATTTATAATGACTGCTGAGTTGTTGTGTCAATGAAAAGTTGTATAATCAGAGCTTGGAGTTCTCTTGCCCTGGAGGCTCATGAAGACAAGCAAGTTTACTTCACATAAAATCCATCCTCTGCTGGAGCTGTCTCATATCTATTTGGCTGGGTGCCACACTTCCTACTGCACCTTGTTGTCCATGCAAGTTAGAAACAAGAACCTCTGGTAAAGGTACTCCTAGTTCTTGTGCAAGCCCTAGGTCATCTCTCCAGGTTTCTGACATGCTCTGAAAACTTGATTTCTGAGACTAGTCTATGTATAAAATTCACATGTTTATCCATAGGGAAAAACTGAGCAACCATTTTTTGTTCTGGAATATAAGTGACAAAAGATGCTAATGGGCAGGAGGAAGGGGATTTGAAGAATTTCCTCCTCCCTTAAGGATGCTTCCTTTGATAGGTACATGGTAGTTGTCTGTCATGGGTTCTTGTGGAGTTCTTGGCCTACAATGTCAGTGATGCCTCTTTGATTCCTCAGGTCAACATAAAAGGCATGAAGAGAAAGAAATAATGTCCCCTTCTTTTTTTATCTTTTTTTTTCCTGGAGATATGTGAGGTTTGTAGAAACAACAGTCTCCGGGCTCTTTAGTTTTGGGACAACAATCATCTATGGCTGGTTGTTTAAGAAACTCTCTTACAGCTTCACATTTCCTCGTGTTTAATACTTCTCAAAGACAGGCAATACTGAAAAGATTCTGTGTCCTCTCTGATTTCCATATGGATTTTCACATGCATGATAATTATAAACTGGCAAGTCTGGACACTGTTATTGTACAGTATACTAAAATTTGAAGGCCAATACTGTCTAAATATACTGATTAAGATTTTGTATGTATAGCATCAGATACATGTAGTCTTTTGACACATGGAAGTACACCAGTTCCCACTAACTAATATCACAGGCCAATTTCTTTCACAAATCAATGATGAAAAGTAAAATTCAGAAGAAAACTGCATTCACAAATATGATTGTGACTAGAGACTGACGAATGCAGATTTTCAGGATGGTAAAAAGTGGTCTATGCTCTGCATGAAGAGCACGTATACTGACTCAGGACTTGAGACTTCAGTGCGTGGCTTCAAAAGGGTTGATGCTGAAAGGAGATTTCCTTTCTTGCCCTTTCTTTTGAAGTGTGCTATTGTTACAAGGAAAAAAATCACATCCTGCAATACCTACAAAGAGCCTGGCTGTACCATCCACTGTTCATGTCAAGTAGTGTCTTTTGTAAGAAGTTCCATTCACTTCACTTTAAATACTGATGTAAGTGAAGATTATCCAAAGAAAGCAAGGTTTGTGAGAGCAGGCCATAAAAATGCACGCATAAGGAAGAGTATTACAGAAGCCAAGACCTTGGTATTCGCACCTGGCTATGTTTTTTGAGAACAGTTTAGAGAAGAAAAAAGTTTTTTCTAAACAAGAAGTGAATGGAAACAACCTTAAATCACAAAAGCTCTACCCTGTATATGAAATGTGAATTTATATTTACAGTAGCATCAAGGGATAGGGATATTTTGAACCTATGAAGGAATGAAGGAAAGCATAGAAGAAGGAGAAAAAAAAGAAACAATAAACCACAATGTGGAGCTTTAAAATTTTAGGCATCCTTGAAAATATTGGAAATGGCAGTTTGAAGATTTTTTTTAAGCTAAGTGGATCATGGTTTTCCTTGAACAGACACTTTACAAATTCCTTTTTGACTGTCATCTGCAAATCATTTGACTGCTGGTAAACAGAACTCTCTATGTTTTCCTGATAACAGAGGGAAGGCTGGAAATAAGGAATTCCACCCTTAAAGCTGTTAAGGTAAGTCTAAAATTGATGTGTGGTGGTGATCAAAGGGTGGAATATTTTCCAGATGATCCTCTGTTTCTTCTGGGAAAAAGAAAAAAAAACCTGACTACATACAACCCCAAAAAATAATTTCTAAGGTGTTAAGCTTCAGTTGCTGAGCATAGGGATTCAATTTGCAATTTTGTGTCCTGCTAGGATGAAACCTGAATTTGACAGTAAAAACCACTTTATATTGCGTGCTTGTTCTTTTACTACAAATGAAAAGTTACAGTCCATGAACAGCTATAGTTGTTTGGTTTAGAGGGGAAAATCGAATGAGAATAGCCAATTGAAATTATTTTTCTGTAATGTTTATTTTACAACATATTTATGTACGAAAATGACATGGCCAGAGGATGTTCCTAATTTAAATTAATCTTTAAATTTTATTGTTGAGGAAAGTGGAAGCTTTTAGTATAGTCAGAGAGTATATTTCTACGGAAGTATTAGTCATTACAGCCTTGGAAAGTAAATATGAATGTCAGCACAAATAAGCATCCATTTAAATTTCAGTATATGCAAGCCACAGAGGGAGATGCTTCTGGTAGTTCATCTTCAGCCCCCTAAGAACTTATTCTAAATGTGTTGAGTTTGTTGGCCTGTTTAAAGTGAATATTATGCTCTCAGATCCTTCCTAGGAAGCAGTGACCACATCAAACAAACAACAAAAACATCACCATTACCACCACCGTTAACTTTTCTTCTGTCTCAGTAAAATGGGACACAGTTAGGACTATGGTAGACTATGGTAAAGACTATGGTAGAGAAGGAGCTGTGTTTTAACCTTCTGCATTGCACCACCATATCTGACTTAAATGTAAATAGTTACAGGAAAGCTTCTTTTATTAGCATCAGTGTTTCAAATTTGGGATTATCTGGGGAGCGACAGGGAGCACTGGTCACAGCCTAGGGTAGTGTGTGCACCCCCAGTTGTGTAATGTGGGGAGGGAAGGTGTGCCTTGAGCATGGCTGCACATCTTCCCAGTTCTTGATCACTGTGGGATGGCAGCATCTTCTTCAGGGATGTCTGGCAGGGTTTGTTTTTGTTAAAAATAGGATTTTGACATGCACGTTTAACCTCTTCAGATGGCTAATTTTGATCAATAGATTTTCTGTTGTGGTTTTGTGTAAAAATCCATCTCTGGCCTCCCCCCCTCTAGGTTCTCTTTCCTAACTTTCTAGTCTCCTGCCCATCTTTCTGAACCTAATGTGCTCATCCCTTCCCATGCACCCATTTCCTCTTCCCCAGCACTTGTCTCCAGCAGAGGAGAGTGCTGACAGCACAGGAAAGACAACTGCCCCAATTTTTGGAGAGTGCGTTGACTTCTCTCCAAGACTGATTTATGACATACAGAGTGCTATGGCTTTATTCTGATGGAAACAGAAAGGAGTCATATTTTACAGAATATAGGGAACTGGGATTTATCAAAGAAAAGAACACCAATTTTAATTTTTTTTTCTTTTATGTCAAATGCCATTTTGTGTATGTGTACCATTATTTTTGGAAGGGCACTCACAGATTTTTGGCTGAAATGATACATAACTCCTCAACAACATACATTTACTGAGTCCCACAGGCTGCAGTGAAAATGGTTAATCAGCAATAAAGGCAAAACAGAGCCTTTAGACTGGAATTGTTTTTGAACTGTTACTGTATTTTGCTGCCATTGAGAAGAGAGTCTTCTGTTAGAAACCTTGCATCTTATTATTGAAAAAAATAGTTTAAAAAACCCCTACCCTAGCCTAATCATCTAATAAACATTTGGCACTGCAGCATACAGTGCAAGACTCTGTGAATCCAGAGAAAAAGGCCTTTTCAAAATGAGGATTTTATCATTCATTCTGGTAAGTTTGCTCTTCACTGAAAACATGGGAAAAAATGAATTAAGAACTCTAATAACCAGCCAGCAGGAAATACAAAAATAAATCTAAATTGATGGCTTTGCTCTGTGTCTATATGGCTTCCTTTAGAGAGTATCTCAGCCTGCAAATTCTCCAAACTCATTAGTATGGAATCCTAAATTCCAGTAACACCCCCCCTCCCATTTTGCTTGACCTTCTGCTAAGACTGACCTACTGTACAGCTCATCTTGGGCTAATTCTGAGAAAGATGTACATGGGACAGATAGTCTTCAAATCCACTACAACCAGCCCCACCTTTTATGATTTTTAAGTTGAAGCTGCCAGTACAGACAGTTACAGATCTGTAGTTTCAAAATAAGTGTAGGGCATGCTCTTTATCCTTATTCTCCTCAAGAGGGTAACAGTTCTTTTCATAGTTATTCCCAGGAGTCCATTAGTAAATCTGAATATCTCTGTGTTGGGGTCATAGGAAAGAGTCAAACTGACATTCCTGACAAATGCGTCACTAGTAAGACCCAGTCTCTTTCTGAAAAAAAATAATATTGACAAGTATTTAAGGTGATATTTCAGGATAGCAGATGTTGGCTAAACATAGCATGTTATCACGACATTCTTTATCTGATCAAAGAAAAGCCCTAAGCATTTTTTAACTGCATTCTGTGTTACTACATACTGTATTGCAGGAGGTTTGCTGAGACTCATGTCATCAGAAACTCCTATTAGTGCATTATACACCTTGGCACTGATAGTGCTGCTTACAGCGGTGGTATCATTCCATTCCCGCTCTCAGACTCATGATGCTCTCAGTATGGGTTTCTATTCTCTCTGAAGGCTGTTGACCCTTTTAATGAACACATCTCAAATCATTTCGTTCTCCAAGAGGAGATCATATCATGGATTTCTGCTCAAATCTCAGTTCACATGATTCTAACTTGAACTCAGTAGTTTCAGGAAGATACAGTCATTTTCATTTCCTCTTAAACTGGTGATGTTGTTTTCAAGCAGTGTTGTGTTTATACTGCATTTACAGTGAAGAGAAATATTCGTCCTATGACAGGAGTCTCTTGTGATACTAAACATTGCACAAATTGTTGCAGCTCTTTTAAACGCAGTCCTCTTTGTAGAATCAGAAAATGCAGTTTCGAATTATGAGGGTTTTTTTAAAATCCAGTATGGTAATGATTATAAAGAATCTTCTTTCCCCTTCAGAGAACATTCTGAGTCTCAAACAGGCTAACAGTTTAGTAGTAATTGATTTACTGTCCTCATTACTGTATGGCATGTGGCAGTTATTTTCCTGACTGCTCATCACAAACATTCAGGAGGGGTAAGTACTAAAAAAATTCCATTTTTAGAACACTAATGGTGATAAGAATCACTAATGTCTTATAAAGCATTTTTTCTTCTGGCAGGTTTTCACATTCAGACATCGGGAATAAATCATATAAAATTAACAAATTGCAGTTGACAGTTTATTTCAATCAATCATAATTTACAAAGGCAAGCTCTAAGGAAATCCCAAATAATATTTTATAGCTATCACTCTCTGTCCTTCTGGAAAACAAAGCTCTGACTACATGCTTCTGCAAGGTTTGCCATTGTGTGTACGTGTGTGTGAGTGTGTGTGCATAAAAGTGCATATTTGGTCTGATTGTCTACTTTCTTATTCCAGTTTTAGCTCCTGAACCCAAACTGATTGCTGATTGACTGTAAGGGGTTACGGAGTGAGGTAAATTTTAGTAGTAGATGAAGCTTTGAAAGAACATCTGAACATTACGTTTTATCCTTCTGTATGAGCAAACACATTTGGCATACAAAGCACCTTACCAAGCTGCAGCTACATATCGTATCTGGCTGATCGAGGTTCACATTGTTTTGTCATATCATAAAACATCGGGTCTCTCACTTCAGCTGTGAGAAGATTTAAGGCTGGTAAGCCTCTGCTTTCTCTGCAGAAGCATAATTTCCTTCTCTCCTGAACAGTTCCCCTTTGGGTCCTCAAGCTAACATCCTTCTCCTGCATCACTGAAGGAGAAACTGAATGGGGAAGAGGGAGTAATGGATATACAGGGAGCCTTACAGATGTGGATATTATTGATTTTTGGAGACTGCACATAAGACAGTATTGCAGAGAGGTGATGAGACTCTGAAGCACCTCAGGCCCAGAGGGATGGTGCCAGGCATGGGCAATCATGTGATCATAGAATCATAGAATGGTCTGGGTTGGAAGGGACCCCAAGGATCATAGAGCTCCAACCCCCCTGCCACAGGCAGGGCCACCAACCTCCAGGCCTGGATCTACACAAGGTTGCCCAGGTCCCCATCCAACCTGGCCTTGAACACTTCCAGGGACGGGGGATCCACTACTTCTCTGGGCAGCCTGTTCCAGCACCTCACCACTCTTTCTGTAAAAAACTTCCCCCTAATATCTAATCTAAACCTTCCTTCGTTTAGTTTTAACCCATTCCCCCTTGTGATCATGCAGAGTGGGCTCATGGAGCAACAAGCATGGGCAGAGAAAGGTAAAAGTAATTTTAATATATCCCTCAGAAAAAAAAGAATGTATCCATTCTTTTTAAGAATTAAAGCAGCAAAAGGGAGTTTTAGACATTAAGGTAAAGCAGAGATGGGCAGACCACAAGTACTCATCACACCATAGTTTTCCTTGAAAGACAAGAAACCTAATGTTTATGTCAGAAGCCTGAATTATATCACCAAATTTTTTAATTGTGGGGTTCTCCCTATATGCAGGAAACCAAATGTAAGTTAACCACTGCATAGGCATACTTGATTTCTGACAAAAGTGAATTAATTTTAAAATAGGACATATATTTATAAGAACTAGAAGAAATAGAAACAGCCAAAGAGCATTATCCAAATATTTCAGCATTCTCAAAACACTTTTGTTCATTAATTAAACATCTGCAGCATTCTGGGAAGTGAGCAACAATTCATTTTCATTATTTGTTAATTATCTCATCCAGCATTACCTATTTAAAACTTAGCTGCTTATTTTAAGCTCTTTGTTTAGACTCGTGTCATAGTCAGCAAGGAAAGACAGATCAATTGCCCTCACTGCCTCTCTCCACTGATAGGGAGAGTTTAGTTTGCTAATTTTGACTAACTATAACTTTCTGATGCAGAAAATTCACTGAAAGAAATTGTACCTTTAGTAACTATTGAAGCATAAGAAGCTGAAAGGTGAGGTAAGAAAGCCTGCTGAAAATAAGATTGGACAACACAGGCACTATTGTTCAATTTTAAAAAACTCAATTAGATTCACAGAAACACAGAATGGTTTGGGTTGGAAGGGACCTCAAAGACCACCTAGTTCCCACTCCCTGCCATGGGCAGAAATATCCTCCACTAGCCCAGGGTGCCCAAAGCCCCATCCAGCCTGGCCTTGAACACTACCAGGGAGGGGGCAACCACAGCTTCTCTGGGCAGCCTGTGCCAAGGCCTCACCTCCCTCACAGGGAAGGATTTCTTCCTTATAACCAAGCTAAACCTACCCTCTTTCATCTCAAATCCATTTCCCCTTGTCCTATCACTACACTCCCTGACACACAGTCCCTCTCAAGCTTTTCAGTATGCCCCTTCAGGTACTGGAAGGCTGCAATAAGGTTCAGGGTTTGTTCAGTCTGGAGCCTTCTCTTCTCCAGGCTGAACAAGCCCAACTCTCTCAGCTTGTCTTTGTAAAAGAGGTGTTCCAGCCCACTGATAAACTTCATGGCCACCTCTGGACTCGCTCCAACAGCTCCATGTCTTTCTTGTATTGGGGACCCCAGAACTGGATGCAGTACTCCAGGTGGGGTCTCACCAGAGCAGAGGGGATAAAATTTCAACCTGTTGGTTATACTGCTTTGACACAGTTGGCCTTCCAAGCTGCTAGTGCATACTGCCAACTCATATTGAGCTTGCTGTTGATCAGCACCCCCAAGTCCTTCTTCTCAGGGCTGGTCTCGATCCATTCTCCACCAAGCCTGTAGTAGTGTTTGGGACTGCTCCGAGCCATGTGCAGGACCTTACACTTGGTTTTGTTAAAACTTCATGCAGTTTGCATGGGCCCATCTCTCCATCCTGTCAAGGTCCCTTTGGATGACACCTCTTTCCTCCTGCATGTTGAGCTCACCACACATCTTGGTGTCATCAGCAAACTTGCTGAGGATGCAGTGGATCCAACTGTCCATATTGCCAACAAAGATAGTACCAGTTCCAGTACTGACCCCTGAGTAGCACCACTTGCCATTGACCTCCACATGGACATTGGGCTGTTGACCACAACTCCTTAATATGTAAGGCATATTAAAAAAAAAAATTCTATTAAATTCAATTAATAAGGAAACAAATAAGAGGTTAAACTATTTATAGAGACCAGAAAAAAAATTTAGACTGATGGTCTAGCAGTCTAGAATTTAGATTCTACTAAGTGTCAAAGGGCGGTGAATGAAAGCATCTTAAATCAAACTCTGCTCTGAAGTGTATTCATAACATATTTGAAGTTATGAATTCTGCATAGGTGTGAGGACAGAATTTGAGTCTCATGTAGTATGGTGGGAAGTCAAAGACTTTCCTTACCTGAAAACTAATATGATGAGAGTAAAATAATACAGTGTTACTGTGATTCTTAAAATTATTGGAAAATCTGGAATGTGGCTTCTCTTCAAGAGTGGTGTAATGTTTGGTTATCGGTAAAAGAGAAAACAATACTTGTTGAATTTCTCCAAGTTTAAATCTGCAAACAGCTTTCTCACATTTGGCAAAGGCCAGCTTTAGCTGTTTAAAATGGAGCGTGCATCCTTCTGTTTTGGCCTATAGAAAGGCCAGAACTGGGGAATTGAGCTTTGGGCCCTGGCTGTGACCCCTTGGATTGCCAAGTGCAGAAGCACCCTCTCCAACAATTTTTATTCAGAAGGAAAGGTGATTGCTTGCTAGACCAAGTTCTGCTCTGTTTTCCAATAGTTGGCAGAAAGGTAGATAATTTCATTGGGAGCAGGTTTGGGTTCTTTGCCATTCCTGGCTGGCTATGGTCCTTTACATTCTTTCTATATTTTACTTTCCCATTTTTAATCTCCTTCAAAATGTAACAGTTCTCCTTTAAATGCTGGAATCCCGCTACCCATTACTATGGTTACAGTTCCTGAATCTTGACCCATTTCACTTTCTTTTGAATGTAGAAGTAATAACATTAGCAAATACCACTGTACTGAGTTCTCATCAAACAGGATACAACATGCCACAATGGATATCTGTGCAAGCCAGCAGTCACCCTCACTTAACATATCTACATTACTAGACTTGTCCTTCACGGTATTATAAATAGGGAAAAAAAATTTTAAAAATTATTCAAACCTGGATGAAAAGTGTATTTCAGATAACAAAATCAGGTTAGCAAAAGGTTACCAGAAAGAATTTTCTTCTTTCATTAGGTACTATTTCATCACCAAACACACTGAAAATAGTTTTATTAGTATTAGCAACACATATTTGTTACAAAGTAGCAACATATTTGTATGAAATTGGCACTCAGTATCCCCAGACCCGAGATGCACTGTACTGAGCAGGAAAACAAGCACATGTTACCATATATTACCATATATTTCACATCTGTAATTACTTTCACCAGGAGATCTGAGGACAGGTGTCAGGTGAAATGCTCTTAACTGCAGTGAGATAAATTAGACCCCTTCTCCAAGGGTTCCAGTTTCCTTTTTTACAGCCACAGAAAGAGCAGCAGGGTAGTTTGTAGTGCAGTGATGTGCAGGGCTCTGACTCAAATGTTGTCACACAAAAGCAGCACATTTTCTGTTGTGGAATGGTAAACACATTGAGAGTCTCCTGTTTCATCCCACTGGTGCCCTCTCCTTTTTAGCCCGCGCTGTCACCAGGCACTGTGTGACAGGTATTGCTTGCTGGAAGAGCCACAAGTTTATGTGGCGAGTCACCCCTGTTCAGCACAGCACCATGTGTCAAAGTGCAGCCTGATAGCTGGGTGGAGGAACGGGATGACTCCTTTTGATGAGATTGTGAAAAAAGACAAAAATGGTTTTTACTTGAAGCTCACACTTTACAGGATGGTAGAACACCCTCTGTGTTCTCATCTCAAAATCACTTCTATCATATTATAATGTAGTAGCCTTTTGGGGAAGAAAGCAGTTAGGCAAATGCACACAGTGAAGCGCCCTAAAGACCCTTGTGTTTTACTTGCAGCTAACGTGGTCAGTTCTAGGTTGTCAGTGCAATAGGATGTGTGTTCATGTTGTCAAAGTGGTGAAGGTACTATGGGGTTGGTTTTGATTAAATCTACCTGCATGCGCCTTAAATCTGTTGGCAGTCCAGGATTCCTGCTCTGAAAGCTTCTGTGCCCAAGTTTACTACGCATTCATATGGTTTGCATCACTTTCCCACTTCAGAAGCTACACTTTCATTTCAGTGCCACATTTGTCATCTTCCTCCACGTTCACTTGCGTGCACCTCAGGGGCTTTGCCAAGAAAGCCTGCGGGAATGTGTGCACACATACGGGACAGATTACATCAGGGGTGCAAAGCTATTAAAACAAACATGCAATATGACTGCTGCCAGCAGTGAGATCTGGAAATGGGTCGATGAGAAGAAGCACAACAGGAAGGTTGGTCTGAAATTGTTTTTTCTATAGCTGTGAGAAAATTGTTGCACATCTGCCCCACAGATGGCCAGAGCTCGAAGACCATTTCTGAGTGTGAAGTATGCATTGCTGCTTCAATTTAGGATATATGGAGGCTTCAGATTGAAGTGTGATTGTAACACATGTAGCACATACCAAGTTAGTTTTAATCTAAAAACTGCATACCACAGGATACAGATGCCAAACAAGCATTCAAGTTTATGTGCAAGTGTACTTTGCTCACAGCAAAGCCAGTATTCAAGTGGGTTTTCTGCCATCAGTAGAGGAGCAAAGCAGATGATCAGAAAATTAGAGCTAACCCAGTTATGTCTGTATGTCCTAATTGCAGTGTAGACGTAGTTTTCCTGTCAACACACAATGCTGTGTATTGCTAACCTGAATTTACATAGAATACCCTACGATATGTGCACCATTATGCATGAAAACATTACTCATAACTTTTTCCTGTGTCCAGACAAACATAGGTTTCATGGATTTTTACTTCAGAGCTCCTTAAAAGCACCTCAATATTTGACAGCCATGTTTGAAACCAGGCACTGGCATCAGAAGTATTCTGATGGTACAGGTATAATAGGTTTTTTTCTCTAAAGCTATACTGCTGAGACTTAGGGCTCTTTTTCTCTTATCAACATGTATCTTTTGTAGGTACCTAACCAAAAAGTCAAAACAATATTTTGTCCTAATTAAAATTTCCCCTTGTTTCTTCCATCCACATGGATATTGGAAGCACTTTCTAAATATAACAAGAGCTAAGCAGCGAGGCTGGCTTCAGAAAGTAATGAAGATTCCAATTTCTCTCCTGAAAAGACAAGTCTGTTTTAGGAATGGGCTAAACAGACTTGTCATGGATAGTCATGGCACATCTAATGCAAGCAGATAGACTACTGGATCTTTGAAGTCTCTTTCATTGCTACACTACTATGACACCTTTATTTGTTTTTATTTGTGCTAAAGGGATTAAGGCTGCTTTGCTGAGCATTACATAGGATCTAGAACAGAGAGAGCTCTTTCTCTGATGAAAACAGTTTCCCTGCCCTAAGGGTCTTAAGAGTTCAACTACAGAAAACACAACACAGATATGGAAAGCATAAAAAAAAGTTCATAATGACAATCACAGCACTGCATTTGGCTTTTCATAAGCATAACTTGAACATTTTTTTCTTCTCCCCTGCAAGGCCATCTTGTATTTACCTGCTGTAAGTGATTGTTATTGTTAATGTAAGAGAACTGTTACGAAAACACCATGATTAGTGATCCTTCTCATCTTCTTTGCTAAGGAACTTCATAACTTTCGGTAAATGCTTGAGCAAATTTTGTCCCCTTCATGAATCTAACATTTTTCTTTGATAACTACCCTTGAATCAATGTAATTGTATAATTATTAATGCAGATCCTAGCAGGGAGGAACAATTTTAAAAACACTACTTTGAATAATTGAAATTCAGAGCTGCCCTTTCATTTTGATCTAGTATTGCAGACTTGCCATCAGTCTCTGGCCTACGGGCAACAGCACCGAGCAGGAAATGAACTACAGTCACCATTAAGCTTTTTTTTTTTTTCCTCCCTGTGAACTAATGAAACATGTAGAAAACAAAATACTGGCTTGCAAGCAAAATCAGAGCAATTTGTTGTCTGTGTAGTATGAAATGAAGATTACTGTGGCTCGCGTGTCATTACAGGGGAACATTAACTGGCAGAGGAGGACAGGGGGATGTCGTTTTTACAGTGCACAGTAGTTCAGTGCTCAGCCAGGCAGTGGCTGTAGAGTCCTGTGACTCCACTATGAACAGAAAAGAGGATTGCTGTTGCTCCAGAGACATGTCACTGGAGGCCAAGGATGTTGGACTGGGATGCAGTCTTCTGCCTCGCAGAAACAGGGGGAAAAAAAATAATGTAATAGAGGTACAGGGAGTTTCTAGGAGCTCTTTAAGACAGTTGCCAGGTTAACAGTCCAGAAAGCATAGACATATGTCTAAGCTTAGGTTATGGTGCTTGATGGTTCCTCAGAATGTTTGATCTGTCTTGCCGTCATCAGGTCCATTTTGCTAAAATTTAATCTTAGGTTTTTGTTCTTCACTGAGACCGTGTGAGTACATGCATTTGATAGGAGTGCCCTCTGCCTTGCTATGACTTGGAGACCTGCTTATCTGCAGAAGTTTCACTTAGCTTTTGTATAGAGCAGAAAAAAGGGCTGAACCTCAACAGTACTCCCACACCCACTTTTCTTGAAAGCAGCATGAAAGTGGATGAAAGCAGCATGAAAGTGGATGAAAGCAGATGAAAGTGGATGATATAGATAAATTTATTTAATTTAAATGATTTTCAAGACTTAAGAAAACTACTGTTGCAATATAGCACACACAACATGAACATTTGTACTTTCTTTCCTGTGCTAGATTAGGCATTATCATGGTATGACGTTAGGCATGAGATTTTGAATGAATTTTAAATTAAAAATACATCTCCATAAGTAAATGAGCAAACACCTATTTTGACAAAATATATTATGAGTTCAGCTTGGCATCACTAAAATAGCCCCACCAACACTTTTTCCTCTCCTAGTCCCTGGATATGCAAGAATACCTTATATTTTAGCTGTCATCTTAATGGTAGATATTATTATAGGGGAAAAAGAGCTAATATCAACTGCTTTTAATTTAGGCAGGGTTTCTTTTACATGAAGACAGAGAATTTTTCTTCTATAACCATTTTGACTGGAAGTCGTAGGGCCCTTGCCAAGAAGTTTCAATTATGCTTTTAAAATATAAATCCTAGGAGTCTTGAAATTACAGGGTGTGGGTAGCGATATGTTAAATGTTTTACAAGTGAGGAGAAATTAGTGCATTTTGGCTTATCCTCAGTGCTGTTAAGAAACAAAACTGTTCTTTTGTTGTAGGTAAAAGCAGTTCCTTCCAAAGAAGGCTGTAAAAACTGGAAAGTGTTTTCATATAATTCTGTGAAAATGACACACAGATAACTGCAGAATGTGGAAAATAAAGACAGCCGCAGAGCCTCACCCAGGACATGTTCATCAGGAGGACATGGTGTAAACACATTGTAGGATGTTTTGGCTGCTAGCGTAACCATGGGATAATTTGGGGTGTGTTTTATGTCTACCCACTTAACACATTTCCCATGTGGTATTTGGGTGGGAGAAATGAAAAACTACCCCCTTGTCAGGTATGAAACTATTTTTTTTTGTCAGTTTGAGGTTAAGTGTATGTCTTGGTCGTTTGGGTGGAGGACAAACAGTTTCAGTCAGTCTTCAGGGAAAGGGTATTTCAGTTGGGGCAGGAAGGATTTTCTCCACACCTTAGAGTTGTTTATATCACTACTGATTTCAACAAAGATGATGTGTCAAGAGACAGCATAGAGGACTATTCATAAAGCCTTCCTTCAAATGTGGCGAGTTATGTCACAGTTGTGCTGTCACTAGTACTGTAAGTGATCAATAGCAAAGTCACTCCTGTATGTATATCACACAAATGTGATCCAGCTTGCTTGCAATCAGATGGCTGTAATTCTGTCACATTAGACAGAGCATACACACCAGAGTTTATTTTGGCATTATGTTTTTTTTTTTTCCAAAGACAGTAGAACAGATTATATCAGTTCTGGTATTAAGATGGAATGGTGAAGATGAACAAAACCAACTCTGGCACAAAGTTTGTTGGTAAAAAGTTAACCCTTCAGCTATTTTTGTATAAAATTGAGCCAGTTGAAAGAGATAATATAGAATCAGCCTTTACATCATATGGCTTTGGCTTTTTGAATCAACATCGGGAGCCCTAAAGCCAACATTTACTGTCTTATACACCTACAGCCTCAAGTAATAAAACACACAGAGCTCCTAAAGTTCCATTATTATGGGTGAATAAATCAGCACACTTCAGAATAACTGACAAACTTTCCAGGTAAATATAGTGAGAGTCACATTCAGGGTTGCTATTGACACTTGTTGAAATGGGATTATGAAAGCTTTCAGGTGTCTCAGTCCTTAGGGCAGTCAGTGAGTTTACTACATTTCCTCTCCTTTCACTGTTGAAGTAGATATTAAAACCTAAATGGATAAGAATGAGACCTTAGACCTTCATTTTGGTTAGCTTTCTCTAAAAATATGTTGAATTTTTCTTGCTTGCTTGTTTGCGTGCTTGCTTGCTTTCTTCTTTCCATTAATAAACTAAAGCTTTGGAGTACTATAAGAAAGCAAGGGGAGTTTACTGTTCTCAAGTGAATTATTTTAGACTAATCTGTGGGAGGCAGGGAATAAATTCCTGTTGCACTTCTGAATGCTGAAAGCAAAATGGTCTACAACTGGGATTCCTAAGCATAACTGCAAAATTACAAATCAGCAACAACTTTTAATACAGCCATGGCCTAATTAAAATTAGTACTCTGTAAGCTACAGTACTGACAATGGAGGAACTGATGAATGGTGGAATATGATAGGATCTCTTTCTTCCATCAAACGCATATTACTGAGCTCAGTTCAGGGGTAACATGGAGAAATGATAGGCATCTGTGATAAACAGGAGGTGATGATTAGATAATTTAATGGTCTTTTCTCTAAAGTCTGTGAAACTAGAAGAACTGATAAGTAAAGATGATGTGCATTAGATACCTCACAGTGTAGAAACTCACCATAAGCTTGATGCTGTTTTTTCTTTTTTCCTTTCAAGCTTCTTTCTCAAGGTGATGTTCACTCATTATTTATAGAATTATCAGCAATTTACTTGGATATGGTTAGATTTTCCTGTGAGGTTCAGGCATCAATTCCTGACATTTCCACGACTTCCCTAGAGCCAAGGGGAGCTAGAAGTACTGCGCAACCCCTGCAAACTCTGTCAAAGACCAAAGGTCATGATCAGAAGCTACTATGAAAATTTGGCATTACCTTCTTTCCCTTCCCACTCCCCAAGGTCATCCAGAATTAGATTTCAGTGATTCCTGTTTCCTAATGTTCTGTTCAGTAGGGCATATTTTGCTGCCTTGCTCTTTCACAACAATTTAATGGGATATACCAACTATTACAAAACCTGACAAATTAAATTTTAAGGTAATCTGAGAGATTTCTTTAAGCAGGTAAGATTCTGATCTCACAATTTGTTTCACATAGATAGGACTCTGTACAGGATAGCGCTCACAGTGAACAAAGGATTAGGGATGCATTAATGTATATGAGAGCTATAGAATGTTATAAGCAGCATGAATCTTAAGTATGTGACCCCTACCTTTTGTCCTACTGTAGCTTCTTCAGATATTTGATATGAAACCCTGATCCTGATCTAACAGAGGCATCCATGTGTTCTGTTCATAAGTCATTAACAGATTCCTGGAATAAAACACATCAAAACAATTTCATATTCTTTTCTTTCCAGACCATCCCAACTAAGCGAAGAACATCTGTTTGTGTTGAAAGCTGAGCTCATATTTAAGTATATAGCTAAGCAGCAGCATTAATTTTTAACTTCCTTTATGAAACGGTTCAGGGTAAGCAAAGCTCAGTAATCCAGAAATAGCTGGGAGATAGAACTTGAAAACTTGGCCCAGTTTGTTTTTTAGGATATAAGAGATAAATCTCTAAATCTGAAGTTACTTCCCACCCTTCAGAGATAAAAAGGTCAGAACACATCCTTTCATTCTGCAAACATGCTGACCCAAAGACATAGAAATGCTTTAAAAATCAAATCCAAATCACTACTCTTCTTAGGTCATGCACCCAGTTTTTAAGATTTACTGTTCGACTATTCAGATTATCTGACAAAAAGTGTTAGTGTTGCTAATGTCAAAGGTAACACTGTTTTGTCAAATAGCCAGTGGCTTGTCTTCCATTTTTCTGTTGACCTGTAATACATGTTTGTAAAAAATTAAGAGAAGTCATTGATACATCAAGGGGACACTGTAGAAAATTTCAGCAGAAAGCTTTGGGGATTTATGTGTCAGACTAGGGTATCAGCCTCATGTTCTATTGAGGCTTCTTATCTTTATCCCACACTACCTAGTAGAATATAAATCTATAACGGGAGAAGTACCACAGATGCTGTAGTTTACAATATCTAGAAGAAACAACAGAGGCAGAGGAGACATAAAAGGATAATTTTGCTTATACAAAATAGCAGCCTGAAAAATAAAACCAGGAAAACAAACAAGCAGATGGAGAAGGCGAAGTCTGCAAGACACAGCTGTGCAAAGTATTTAAATATCCAGATGCAAAGCAGTTTAAGGGTCAGGGACAAGGAAAGGACGCAAAATGCTCTTAGCAGCTCTGCAGTTTAATTGAATGGTGGGCTTTAACATTTTAAACACATGAATGATTGTTGATTGTCCAGCTTTCTGACAGATTTAAATGAAATCTTAGATTTTGTTAGAAATCCAAACTCCTGAGACTCCTGAGCACCTTTTAATATGAGTTTGTTACTATTTACTCAGGAGTACAGTAATTAATGTGTAGTAAAAAAGCTTTCTCCATTTGTCTTTACTCTTTTAGCAAAAGGAATAATAAAACTTTTTTTTTAAAGAGTCAAAATTGTTTTCTGAAGGAGTTGCTACCCATAATAATAATAATTTATGCTTTTACTGTATACTGACTTCATCTAAGGGATTCAAGTGCTTTATGAATGCTAATTAGGCATCTGCAGGCATCTATTAGGCACCACCAGTTGCTAGATGATAATTTTGGTCTATCATTAGCTCAAAAGACTCCACCTGCCTACTTTGTTTAGTATGCTCCAAAGGAGGCTGGGGGAGGGCATCTGCACGCTGAAATGTGGGAAAGATACTTTTTGCTCTAAAATGTAGCCGCAGCAGAAAGTGTTAAATTAAAATGAGTTCCTGCTTAAGATTTTATTACTGCTTTGATTATCTTCCTGGGCTTTGGACTCCCTCCTGAGCTGGCAGATGTCCCCTCACGTCACATCAGTGTCTGAAAGACAGATTTTCATTCTTCCCCTCCATTGTGTCTTACCTTCAGTCATTTTGGGATACTGTTCAAAGCTACAGATCCAGTTTATAATCCCTCCGTACAGACAGGTTCAAATCCCTCAAATGCTCTTTTGCTCACTATGCTTCTTTCCCCATCTCCTCCATTGCCTTCCTGTTCTGTCTTTTTCCTGCTCCGGCTGTAAGATACCCAAGGTACCTGTTGTAGCCCCATACCAGCCTGGCCAGGGGCAGAAGGCAGTTATTAAAACCAGTTTTGTGACACAGTCACCGTATTATTAATCCTTCCTTTGTGGGGTGAATTACTGCATTTAAAAGAAGCCCCAAACTTGCTGTATTTTTTTGGTAAAGGCTTCTAATCTCCTTACAAGGAACTTCAGAAGCAAGGTAAATAATAAAAAAGTGCCAGGGGCAATGAAAACTGAGCTAGGGAGTCACATGGGAACCTCAGTCTAATGTAGGCTTGGTACTTATACAAACACACTGCCACAGCCTGCATTCCTCATAGGGAAGACTTGCAAAGCACAGAGAATATTGTTTTCCTAAATTGTGATTTCATAATTCAGGCAAAAAAAGAGCATGGTGATGGTGAAAACCATATTTCCTATAACTAGACAGACAAAAAAAAGTCATATAAAAGGATTTTGATAGAGCTATATAAGGAAAATCTTCTGCTTACTAACTGTAACTTTTAAATGGTGTTAAAATCCTGTTTCAGTGAGATGGCTGGTTTTGACTTGCAAGCCCTCTCTATAGGACAGCAATATCAGTTTCCATTTATGCACATGTTTACATTAAACAAGGAACTCTGTTTTCCAGTTTCTCAAGTATTTTTGCACACTGCCATTACAGGTAGTCTGGGTGTTAGATGTCTGATCCTGGCTTTTTATGGTCTTTCACTATATAAGAGACAGGAGGAAACCCTGAGACCCTGGTCACATCCTTAGGTCCTACCTCTCATGGAAATGCCATTATCTTACAAAAACCACCCTCTGAAACCTGGTTTATCACTAAGGAAGTCTGGTTTAGATGTATCCAATTTATAAAAAATATTAATCTGAGCAGCAGCTGCTGAATCAGACCATGTTTTATAGTCATAAAGATTGATTTTAAAACTGGAAAACTTTGCTGGACTAGAGGAGATTATCTTCAAGATGTATCGCTAGCAGTGTTGTAGACATACCAGAATGTGGCTGGACTGTTCTGTACCTTGATAAGACCAGCAGTTTCTGAGTCTGTGCTGGTCTGCAGAGATTTTATTGAGGCTGTATACCACCTAATGCTATTCCAGAAAGTTGGAAGCTTCCTCCTGTTTTGACTCAGTACAGGCAGCCACTGCCAAGTCCGCAGGGGAGGGCTGGTGGAGCACGCTTTGTAGCTGGGAGAAAGCACTTCTGCCATCATACATCCTACCAAGATCCCCTCATAGCTAAGAGGTGCCAATCTGGTCCCAGGCTGGATCTTGCAAGATTAGTCGCTTGCTTTTACCCCACACTTTGATGTTCCCTCTGTGGGAGAGAAACCTGAGGTCAGAGACAGTGCTGCAATTCAGAGGCCCAGCCCCAGCCTGGCTCATCTCCTGGCAGCTCTGCCTCCCCGACACAGCACAGAAATCCCAGTTCTTCCAGTGTAGGTGCACTCCTCCTCAACGGCTCATGGTGGGATGCAAACAAGAGCAGTTCAAGAACTGCTGGTTTACGTGTAGTTCCAGCATCATTTCCTTATTATGAAATGAATCATGCTTTCATTCTTCAGACTGTTACCAAAAAAAAAAAAAAA
>VZTU01028280.1:165576-199767 GCA_013400835.1 Zapornia atra
AAAAGCGTGACTGTGAACTACATTCCTTTTTCCTTGCATTCAAGAAATGAAGCTAAAGCCAAAGCACTGCTGAACATGGAACCAATTATTACTTTATCAGCTACCCAAAGAAAACATAACCACCAAGAAAAAAACCCTCACATTCATAGCTAGCTCAAAATCTGTAGGGCGCTTTTTTAAAAAAAAATTCTTAAAATCCCTTGGATCCACCTCTTTTTCATCCTGTTTCCTGTCATTGCTATAACAAACCTTTTTGGCAAGCAAACAAGATTTCTTTTGTTGCACTGAAAACTTTGTGCATGATTCATTTTTTTTTCTTAGAAAAAGCTTCAAGCCAAATATTGTTTTCAGAGCCTTTTCTTCCTATGTCCTTTCCCCTCCCCAAATCCTTTTTCCTGAGGGACATCCTTGTTCATGGTAGCCTACTGTAAACAAAAGAAAGATGATATCAAAGTAATTGCTTGAAATATAATTGATGACAGACTTCTTCATGTGCAAAACTTAGCAATGTCTCTTTGCAAGCACATAATAGTTTTGTACACTTTGCTAATGCTGAGAACTAATAATCCATTGGAATTTAAAAAAAAAAACACCAAAAAATCAAGAAACAAGACAAAAGGCAAAACACACAAGATCATTTCTTAAAAAAGCTTGTGAACTTGTAAGGTACATACGGTGCTTTTCCAAACACGGTCTGTGTCTGCATCTCACCAGTTTCTTCCGGCAGATTTTGGTATCTTCCCCCTTGCAGCTTTTGTGTTGAAAGGTTTTATCATGCACCTCTCCATATGCTATCACATATTTCCTGATACTTTGGGGTTTTTTTCACAGCATACTCAGAAAGCTGCTTGAGGGGCAATTCGTAATATGCTTTGCTTTCATACATTCCTATTTGGAAATCTGTTTTTTTATTATTTTTTTATTGCTTCCATTCACGGTTTTAAAAATTGAGATAGGTATTGTAAAAGCAGACAGAAAGGAGTATTTCATCAGCTCGGGGCACCTCCGCCTTTCTCTCTCCATATCCATCTGGGCTTCCTTTTACCAAACTACCCGAATCTTCCACTAGGACGAGTCAAGAGAATTTGCAGTCTCAGCCAAATTAGTTGATCTTAAACAGCATACTTAAGTTACTACCAGTATTCCAGCTTACCAACAGACAATTTTACTGTGATGCATTATGAGAAAAAGAAGCACAATTCTAAATATTTTTTCCATTATTTGGCAAAAAAAAATCCAAAGGAAAAAAAATTTAAAAAGGAAAGAAGGATTTTGAAACAATTTTGTTTGATATGTTTTGGTAATTCATAAAATGTGATTTGTGTATTTCACTTTCTCTTTCACCTCTTCTCTTGATTAAAGCTATATCTTCTTCCTCCAAAGGCTACTTGAGTTAATTTTTCTATCATACCAGAACATCTTGTCCAGATAAGACTCAGCGGAGATGGTTTATCAGTTTATAGATTTATGATTTGTGATGATTTGTCATGGAGAAAATAAATGATGGCTTGTTCGTAAGTACAGAAGTTTGTGGTTAATTCATATAGCCGTGTTGTTGTTATTATATTTCCTTACTTTCCCCTTTCTGAGTGTGTTCTACTCATTCATATTTAGTCTTAAACTGAAAGTCCTATGCTTTGAGGCAGTGGTTGTACGAGACTAAGTGGAATGAGATGTCAACCTTGATCCAAATCTACTTGTTCTAGCTCACTGCAAATAAATAATAGCAACAACACTAGTTTAAAGACAGTGGGTGGGATCCTGTCCATGAAACTTAGGAGTGTAATTGCACTTTAATTATAGACCCTTAGGGTGAAATTTCATTTCATGTAAATCTAATTGTTTGCTACACAGATGTCTGCATTTCAGCTATTTATTGATGTTCTCTTTATATTTCTTGAAGAAAAAGAAACAGAGGCAAAATTCTCATCCCTTTTAGGACGAGATGCATCACTCCCTCCAAGGGAACAAGAGGAACTTTGTTGTAATGGAACACATATGTTTTCAGGGTTTTCTGCCTCACTAAGCTCATATTGTTTACATGTGGAAGGCAGGTCTCTAGGAAATGAGATGCCACTGTTTGGCTGATGCCTCAGAGAGATATGTTAATAAGGTTATGAGTACCAACTTCTGATCTCATGATGATGAAGGTTTTGATACTGATGTAAAGACTGAGAAAATTTTCTATAGCTAGATGTAATATTATCTCAAAATCCTTAGCTGGAGGAGAAGAAAAGAAGCTCTTAAAGAAATTTGGTTCTCTGATATTCCTAGGAGCACAGAGTCTAATACTTCTAATTGGACATAATTGAATTATTTCACTACTAAAACAGTTTTCCTTTGGAAATGTAGGTCTTTCTCACAGATAGCTTCCTTCTACTAGGTAGGAGAGGCAAAACATAATTGCCACAGTATTTTACATCTAGTGGTATTTTGTGAAATGCAGAAAATATATTAGACTTACATGAATTTTTTTTTCCTTGATATGGATTTCTAGCTTAGAAAAAGTTTATAGTTGGGATTGTGGACAGCTTCAAAAGCTGTGGAATTCAAAACTGATGTGACCAAGGGGCAGAGATTACTATGAGAGCTGTCTTCAGTCCTTCAGGTTTTTTTCAGGGCTTTTGTTGCATTTGTGGCTAAGTATGTATCAGTAGATCCTTCCAGAGGAGCATTAATTGTCCTTTGTTCAGCCTATTCCTAGAATAACATATTTGACTCTCCTGGTCATATTCACAAAACACCCAGAAGGTGTGTTTCAGAGTTAGTGTCAAGTGTACAACTTCAGACTTGAATCAACAAAGAATAACTCTGTGAATTCACTAACACCACACTATCACAAAAAAAAAATCCAACCCAAACCTCAAACAAACAACAAAAAAACACTAGAATAATTTATTTTAAACATAAACATTAGAACTATCAATATTTTTACCTTTATGTGGATCTAAATTAAGCTGTTTTGAACTCAACTCCCATAAATGAAGACCCTGCAAGTTGTTGGAAATTTTTAAAAATCTGATTCTAAATGGCAATGAGCTGTCTGACTGCATCTTTCCTTTTCCTAGAATGACATTAGTGTTCATAGTTGTGGTATGGACCACGAAGAGCAGCAGCTTCTTAAGGACTTCTTTCCTCTTATCTACAAGTCACACTAAAGCATTTCTCTTATTCATATGTTTTCTTTGACCATAATTCTATTATTTGAAAGGAATATAGACATGTTTGTTGCAAAGATGCAATTTAATTGCAACTAACATAATTAAAGGGCATATAAAGACAGCAGTAAAAATCACACAAGAGAAGAAAGATACATGGCTTTGATTTTACCCTCTAATTAATTGTATTGCCCCAAACCACAGCCATATACCATGAAAGAAGGCTTAAAAGTGATTGTGTGATGACAGTTATGTAGATATTACTCATTTATCCCAAAGCAGTAAACTTATATTCTGGAACAGTTTTTTTCTAATACATTTTTTTATTATTTCTCTCTGCATTGTTAAATGAAATAAACACAATATCAGCAAGTTCCAAAATAAAAGTAAAATCTTTACAGACATGCTTTGTTCTACCTTAAGAAAGGATGTACATGTTCTTTCTGCAATAATTCACTAATTCAAGCCTGTTCAGATTGTGTCAACAAACAAACAAAAAAAACCCCCAAATAACAAAACCTATATTTTTACTAGTTCTTTAATAAATTATCTGAAGTTTTTTGGGGTTTGTTTTTTTGTTCTTTTTTTGTTAAGATTAGATGAGAATGAATCACACTGAAAATATTTTAGTTTGAAAACATGCAGTGTTAGCTTGAATTTTCTTTTTCTTCTTGTGGATTAATTTTATTAAGGACTCTATTATTGAGAACTCCAGATTTAAAGCATCTCAGTCTTCTGCTGATACACAATTTTCATTCTATGTGTTAAAACAATGTTACATGTTCATTCTGCTAATAAGCTCCTCAGAATCACTGAAGTTGGGTGGTAAAAACAGGCAAAACCCGACTTACGTGGAATCTGCGAAATGGGGACCACTTGCCGTTGAGAGTTGTAAGGCTGAATACAGGATGTGGGTGTAAACTGCATCCCAGACATAGCTCTGATTTCTGGAAATATGTAATAAATCATGCATACTACTTGCTCTAGGATTTCACCCGTAAAACCATTATACAATTTTTTTTTCAGCTTTGTGACTATCTAGAGAAGTAGTCTGAAAATCGCATATAAAGGGCATTAGGTTAACCTCCCAAAATGAGGCTATAGAAAGGACTGGAGTAACTGAACAGCATTCATATGTTCACATATATGTACATTGGCCTATTAAAGTGCTTCTACACAGTTTTCAGGAGGCAGTTCATGATGTGGAGTTGATTTCTGACAAAAGCATACCACGCAGGTCATTTAGTTGACCTAGCCTTAATTTTAATATTTCACTCTTTGGGGGGGAGGGAGTACTAAAAAGAAAGCAATAATAATTTTTTAAAAGAGCAAAAAGCAAAAGAAAAGAGAGAGAGAATGGAAAAGGAAAGGGAAGGGGAATGAGAAAGAGAAAGCAAAGATAAGGTTCCTTCAAGATTCACTCAAAACTGGACGACATTTTGCAATGTTTCCATTTTATGCTTTTTCATGCAAGTGTTTGATCAAAATTTTTGGTCATATGAACTTTTTTTTTTCCTTTTCATCTTTTCATTTGCCCTTAAGTTTTCACACTTTATTTCCCTAATATTTTGCTGCAGAAACTCAAACATGCTTTTGACAGCAAAATCAATTCTACAAGATAGAAAAAAGAGGAGAACCACAGTACCTCAGCCAAGAATAAAGCATTTAGATGAGGCAACAAGCAGAGGGGTATAGTTGCTTTGAGGCTTCACTCAAAAAGAGGACACAGACATGAGATGAGGCTTTCTTCAGGCAAGCAGCCTCCCAAGGGCAATCAGGTCAGGTCAGGGTGAGTTGTGGGCTGGAGCTGCCTGTTCCCTTGACTCCAGAGGAAGCTTACAGCAGCTTCTTTCCTCATTTAGACACCTTGGTAGTACACTTGTGGTTCAGCAGGATGGATCGGAGCCTAGCGGAATGCTGCAGAGGGATTAAGGAATATTTTGGCTCTTTTCCTGTATGCCTTTGCTGGTGAAGAAAAGTGACAAAAATTCTTATGTACACGGAATCACAGAATCACAGAATCGTAGGGGTTGGAAGGGACCTGGAGAGATCATCGGGTCCAACCCCCCCTGCCAAAGCAGGCTCCCTAGCTCATATTACACAGATAGGCGTCCAGACGAGACTTGAGTATCTCCAGAGAAGGAGACTCCACCACCTGCCTGGTGGTCTAAAACAAACAGAGTATCTGATATAGTATTGGGTAAATACCTCTAATCCTGCCTCATCACAAATACATTACGCAGTCATGCTCAGCATTACTTTAGGAATAAATTCTGAATGCAAGATCATATTCCTCCAAAATCTGTAAAGCTGCAAAAGTTCAGAGGATTAGGTTTGCAATTTAATCTATTTACAGCTCAGTTAAAATGTACACCCATTTGAATTTGTCTGATGGAAATACTGAGCATGACTCACTCGTTCCATAATTTGTATTTTATTAAACCCTGTCAAAATACGATTTATGGCTAACCCAAGACAGCCTTGAGACAGGAAAGCAGAAATCTCTTGTAGGTGTTATATGACAGATGTTAGTTTGAGTTTGTTTCTCCTGTTCACAATCCATAATTTGCATGAGAATAAGCACCCTGATTTCAGCTAATTGATATGTGCCTTTAACTATTGTGTCAATCTTCTCTGTGGCAGGGCAGACACTTTCAACAGCACGGGTGCCACCCAAAAGTAACATTGCAAATTCACAGCCATATTCTAACCTGCCACCAGTTTCAGCCCACTCCTGAAGGAGTTTTAAATCCAAGGAATCCCTTTTTTTTTCCCTCACAGCACTAAGAAGCACTGTCCTGATCATCAACAAAATCCCACTATTCCTGAGCACATGAGCAGGGTTTGCTGACATAGAGAAGGTAAGAATACTAGGACTGAGTCTGAAAATAGAGAGGGTAGGATGTCCCAGGATCAGGTATTATTTGGTGAGGATGAAAAGAGCCTTTCTGAATGTTCAGGGAATCAGTCATCTCTAAAGTATACAATGAATGGTAGTCCGATTTTAATTACTGGTACTCTAGCTATACAGCATTTGAAATTTTATACATGCTGCCTTCTAAAAGTGGGTTTCTGAAAGAATTCTCTCCATAAGTGCTGTAAGTATCCAATTAGAGGCAATTCTTGATTTCTAAACCCTTTTGATCAGCATTTGGTAGTGGCCCACTTCTGAATTCCTCAGGAGCTTTCAGCTTCATTGACAGTCCAGAAATAATGCCTTGGTAGGATGTCACTTGGAGCTCTGATACACCCTCTATTCAGGTACCTGTACTAGACATTATCAGGCCACAGCAAGGGTCTTTTGCTAACAGCAATAAAGCTGGCAAAAAAAAAAGGAGGACTGGAATTGTTAAGCACTTTCCAAAGCTTCAGCTTTTCAAAGACAAACAGCCGAGACTTGTCTTCAGAGAATTATGGTGTCTTGCTGAAATCAATAGAAAGCTCCAGTTTTTATCTTCTAGTATGCTCAGGAGATTCAAACCAGAAGTATTCATGATATAAGAGATACAATTCTCCTCTAAAAGGAATTTACAGAATAAGCATCACACATCTTCCTAGAAGAGTGTGATTTTACATCATTGTGTTAGACTGGAGAGAGAATTCTGCTTTTATTTTAGCCATTAAGCAAACAGTGGGAATAACCCAAACACTTTTTACAATCAGATGGAAGAGGTGAATACCATATCCAGTGAAATATCCAGCTCTGTTTGTGGAATCACATTTCTTCTGTCTTTAGCTGATAAGAAGACACCACTTGCAGCATATTAAGTACTCTCTAACTTGGTTATAGCACCTTGGCTGCACCCTCAGATTTGTACATATCTGATATTACTTAAAAGAAAGAAGCAGACCATATGAAAAAGTCCCTTCTTCTGAAAAAGAAAAAAAAAATCAGTTGTGTGTGGCAAATACCTACTTGTAGAGTGCCATTGAAAATTAAGACTAGCTAAGCAACCATCCTTTCAGAAGTTAATGTGGTTTTGGAGTTTCATCTTAAGGAAAAGTAGTCTTTGAAACATAGCATAATTATTTTCTCATTTGCCTTTTTTACCAATGACAAGCCAAACCAAAAATCTTGTTATTCCAAAAGTTTGGCAGGAGTCTGTGATGTCATAGGACTTCAACAAAAATACCTTTTTTAAGCAACATTTTCCTTCAGTTTTCTTAAAGTGTGAATGCTATACCACGTAGATTTGTCAGGTGTTTGTGAAATGTGTGTATTTAACTGCTTCCTCTCTATAAAACCTTGTATTATTTTTACAGCTGATAATAACTTTGCTTTAAGGGTGTTTTAGTTCCAGTAGGAATGAAAGAACATGCTGGTCAGATGAGTTAGTGTTGTCAGTATTCTTATAGCAACTGATTTTAATGGAGAGGGTTCCTGTAGGATTATTTACAGTAAGAAAATAAAAGACTTAACACTTCTGTATGGTTTTACATCTTCAATGCCTGTGATATCTAACCTACATGTGAAGAAATGATAACTGATGCAGGTATAAGGTGCTATAGGAATTTACCTCAGCTGAGAAAATTATAGTAACATTTTAAACTACCACTTACAAAACAGAATGTACTTTATAGGAAAACTTTTCTAAATACAATCCCAAAATGTAAATGGAAGATGCTTTTAGGAAAAAAAGAACAAACAGATGAGCTAGAATAAATTATTAGGTTAAGGCCCTTTTAAATAAGTCTATGCTTAGCCAGCATACTACCAGCCTGTTCTTTAACATCTTGGTCTTTCCTTGTGACCTAGTGCCTATCTACTGTTGAAATCAACCTCTGTCACAAACACGTTTAATTTTATCATTTGCATACTATTAAATGTTGCTTACAAATGCATTTACCAAGCTGATATAAATGTAATGTTCAGTTATTCCCATAGAATTTTGAAACACCATGTCACAATTCTTCCCTGATTTCTAGTGGTAGAATTGATATATAAAGTGTTGCTGAGGTATAAAAATTACTTAGATGAGGAATCAAGGTAATTTTTGGTGAGAGTTCTTTTGGAGGGAATAATTTTGGTGAGTACACATACTGAAGATAGAAATGTTCTTTTTTTCCTTGTGTAGAATTTTAACAGATTTCTTTGTGCCTTGCACGTTTCCCAAAGGAGTGGAAATTTAATACTGAATGTTGATACATGAAAGAATTAAAGCTGTGCAAGACTTTGTTAAACTCTATTTTTGCCGTCTCAGTTCTGGTAGATCACCCCATCGCAAGCATTGACAGAGACCCATTTGTGGAACCAGCAAAGTACTGAAGTACATCAGCAGTTACACTGCTCTGAGGAAGATGATTTCCTGAATGCTAGAACATTTCCAGTGGGGCAACTTGTGTGTTTAAATATATACATGACTATAAGTGCTTTTCAAATCTGAGGTTTAAAATATGTATTTTGTATTCTATATTTTGTGTCCACAATTGGAATATTTCTTGACATTTCCTGGATTAATTTAAAGGGAAAACAACTTGTTTTCCCAGATTTTCTACATGAGAAACTTGAGCCTGTTTTCCCAGAGAGGAAAGAAAAAAAAAAACCCCAAAAGAAAAGAAAGAAGTGTCAATTAAAGGCTCACTTCCCTACAGCAATACTATATTCGGTCAAGTTCCATGACTCATCTTTCCTAGAAATACTACATGATATCACAAAGTCCATTTCCTTCTTGCTCCAAGTAGGTTTAGTCTCCCAAGCATACAGGGAATTCTTTGATTTCTAATGCAGCGATGTTTCATAGTGCATTGGACATGTAACAAAGCGAGCATTAGGCAGCTCTTCTCTCACTGTAGCAATTTTAAGCCTCTGCATTCTCCACTGGTTGAGCCAAAAGTTGTAAGATCAACTCTAAAAATAGACCATACAACCTTTGTGCAAAGGTCTAAAGTGAAATTCTGTGAAAAAATCCTCATACTTTTTTAACATCCTTTAAAGGTTTTTATGTAAATATTCCAGGTGTGTTTGTTTAAAAAAAATTCCCATCTCTCAACTAAAAAAGGTAACTTGGAGGCTGAATTGTAATTCTTTGCTCTGTTAATCAATACAGCGGGAGGTATTCTGTGGTAAAAGGCAAGCCCCCATGGTTTGCCCAGTACTGGGCACACATGACTGCTAGCAGGAATGGGTTGCAAAGTAGAACTTTTTCCAGGAATAGAAGGAATAGTCTGGAGAAATTTGATAGTTTTCCTCAAAACAGATTAGAAGCTCTCTAGCAGTCCTCCCTTTGTTACTGAAGAAGCCATTGGATCCTGCATGGAGCAGTGGGGCACTAAGTAGCTAAACTTTGGGTAACTGATAAAGACAATTATCTGACTGTATCTGTGTATCTTCATCTTATGCTCACTTGCTGAGAGAGGAAAGGCACAACAGTCTGTGATGACAGGGAACACGTAAACCAGGAATACAGTGAGTGTCCTCAGAGACCTACTGGCAGTGAAATTATAGCCGCAGCCTGCAGCAATAGGACCGTAATGTATGCTTAGCAGGGGAAAAAAGGATTAGAGCCTGGCTGTTTGGCAGAACTTTGTGTTTTGTTCTATGTCTGGACCGTTGCTTTGAAAGACAATATCTAACATTCACTGATAATTATGAGGCTAAATTGTACAACAAAATGGCTCCTGTTTATCAGCTAATGAAGCATTTTCTGGGATTTGAAAAAGTATACAGAATAACTATTTTTCAGTGCTACTAGTGAGTGAAGATTTTTTTATCCATCCGCTGATGTACTCAGACTGAGGACAAATGGTTTAGTAAGAGAAAGATACTGAAGATATTAGTACTGCAGTAACAGTGTGAAATCTGTGTCACTGGGGTCAAGCAAAAAGCACAGCTTGGACTTCTCTCAAAAGTCAAGTGCCTATGTTTTGGGAAATAATCTCATATTAACTGTTGTTAATTCTGTGATAAATACTGTGTAGTCTGCAAGAAGCTAGGGCTCTTGGAAGCTGTGCAGGTCAATACAAAGAGCACAAACACTGTGATATAAGGGTAATACTGGAAGATTTCAGCATCAGTACTTTACAGATGAGCATGGAGCTCATGGACAATGCAGAGGCAGTTGTGTAGCTGACAATGAACATGGATCCTTTTATGAGGGGAAGAAACAAGACAAAACATAGAACCCGATAAGGACCTTTTTGATCTATTCCGTCACAACAGGTTATTAATTCCTAGTTAACAGGGGTATGTCTCAAAAGCAACTGAGCTTTTTGTGGTTGTAAAAGTGAAGTAATTTATTCCATAAGTATTACAGAGAAGATCATATAGCTGAAGATGACATGTATTAAACATCTATGTTGAGTTCATATCATCATGCACACAATTATTTGGTAGAGAAAAACCAAGAAAGGGTCTGTTGAACTGGCAAACTGAATAGGATTTAAATTCCTTGACTGCAGCTACCTAGGCATTAGGAACTGGTCCAAGCTGGTTTCTACTTTGCCTCTACAGCTAACAAGGAAGAAAATATTTAAGGCTGGGAAAAGGACCTGATATTTGTAGATGTCTGTCTCTTTCCATTAATAGTGGCTGATACACAAGATGGGTGTGCTACCATACAGAGGGACCTGGAAAGTTTGGAGAAATAGACAGAAAGGAATCTTATGAAGTTCAAGAAAAGAAATGCCAAGCCCTTCTCCCAGGGAAGAACGATCTTTTGCATCAGTACATGCTGGGGACTGGCAAGCTAGATAGCAGCTTTGCAGAGAAGGACCCAGGGGTCTTGGAGTACAAGAAGATGAACAATGTGACCTCATGATGAAGAAGCCCAACATCATCCTGGGCTTCATTAGGCAGAATGTTGCCAGCAGGTCAAGGGAAGCGATCCTTCCTTTCTGCTCAGCACTCATGAGGCCACACCTGGAGTATTGCGTACAGGTTCAGGCTCCTCAGTACAAGAGAGATATGAAGCTACAGAAGACTGTACAGCAAAGGCCACGTGGATAATTAAAGGACTGGAGCACCCTTCATGCACAGAAAGGCTGAGGTAGGACGATTCAACCTAGAGCACAGAAGACTCAAGGGGATCCTATCGATTTGTATAAGTACTTGCTGTGGGAACAGTAAAGGAGATGGAGCAGGCTCTTTTCAGTGGTGCCCAATGACTGAATGGGTGGCAATGAAATGAATGGAAAACAGCAAATTATGTTTAAATGTAAGAAAGAACTTTGTTTTACTGTAAGAGTGGTCCAACACTGGAACAGGCTGTTCAGAGACAGTGTGGAGTCTCTTTTGGCGGAGATCTTCAAAACCTGACCAGCCACAGTCCTGGACACCATGTTGTAGATGATCCTGCTTTGACCAGGGAGATTGGACTAGGTGATCTCCAGGGGTCCCTTCCAACCTCAACTGTCAGCATATCATCTATTCATGGTGCAACCTCAGATCCAATCAACTGAAACTGGAATTACTCACAATTTGTTAAAATTGAAGTATATTTTCCCATGTCAAATTTCTCTAGTGTATTGAGCTTACCTACCATTATAGGTTGTGAGAACAAATACAATAGGACTAGAGCAACTCAAGTCTGATCTGATGCTGAAAACAATGCATTGGCTTTTCCCAATCACCCATTCGCCTTCCCCGAGATTCAGTAAGTAGAAAGAGTTAGTCGCTAGGAAGCTCCATGCTAACACAGGCCTGTTGTTTCTAGAGCTCAGGCTAGTGTACCTCTGCACAGCACTGCACGGTGCTGTGGAGAAATGCTAAAAAAGAGCTGGCTCAGCCATCTCGACATGACACTGTCTGCATCGTGTGAATCTGTCTTCTCAGTACTGCACTGCACAGAAACCTGACAGGCAGAAGTAGCTGTTGAACTCAGTCCTTCTCAGTGCGTAATTGAATACAGGTTGTTCTCTACTCTCAATGCTCTACTTCATTTTCTCTCTGTTTCCAGCTTTCCACAGGAGCAAGGTTAAGGTCCTAGAGACAACAGTCTCTCTTGCTGCAGTTACTTTTTCTCAGCACACAGGCCATTGTATTTTCTGACATATTCTTTCCCTGGTGTCATTTCTGACAACAGCTGAACTATTTTAGCCATGTCTTCCTCCAAGAATTCAGAGACAGATAGCTAGCCTAAAAAGTTGAGCTTCCACTGCTGAATTTGACAAGTATACAACAGCTGAGAACAGGCTCAAACATTGTCAAATAATTTTCCTTTAGCTGGAGCTGCTGGCTCTGTCTACTACACTCCTTTGCTTTGTTGTCAGGTTTCTAATTTCATGCATTTTGATACAAAGCAGTAATATAAAAGTTAAGAGCTGTTCCATGGCTCTAAACAGGTGTAGAGGAGTAAGTCAGTTATTTGCTGATGTTCCATTTCCTTATTTTACAACTAATTAGTGTGCATTGGATGCTCTCTTTCATTATAGAACCACTTATCTCTGCTTTCATATCACCTATGGTATTTAATTCAGTGTCAAATAACTTTGCTCAGCCACGGTTAACCCTTGCCACTGCAACGTCTTAATTTCCTACCCTCATCTGAACCACCTACGTGCTACAGCAAAGAGAGTCTATCTGGTTTTATCTTCATTTGCAAAAGCAGCTGGTCTCAACCTGTTCCTATGCTGAGCATTTCATTTCATGCTGAGAGTGTTGCTCCACTTTTGTTTTATCATTCCATGCTCTAAGAGGCTCCCGGTAGACTGCAAAAAATCCCAGCAATGCAATGGAAGGAACTAGCTCCTTAGCAGCAATCTAAATGCCTCCAGACGTCACTTTTTGTCTGCAGCACAGCACGAGGCTTTAGAGATTTCTGGCAATTAAAACAATGCTATTAAGGGGCATGTCAGATAAAGTCTGCCATGTCTTCACTGTCTGAGGCCTCATTACCTGGGTTGTTCAAAGTTGATCATACTGTCTGCTTTGAAGAGAGGGGAGCCTAAGCCTGCAATTATTTATCTACATGCTGGAAGCATGATAAGGCTTGGCTTTCTTTAGCACCTCATTCACTAGGAAAGAAACATTTATACAATTTATAGTTTTCAGATTTGCATTTTTTTAGTCCTTGCTGATGAAAAAATAACCTTTTAAATCTTCCCCCCCCCCCCCCCCGCCCCAAATTGTAGACCACTTATATCTTAAATTGGTGTTCTGTCACACAATGAAGGCATCCCCCCATCTCAAATGCCCCAGTGAGGGGTTCAGTCCTTGTAACTGTCATTTGTTGCTGACCTGTATCAGCGCTGGGCTGGCACAGCCCTAAGGTTTGACTGTGGTTCCCTTACATGTGGTCTGTAAGTTTGAGGAACCAGAAGCATGAGATCCCAGGACTGCAGCAGGAGGAGTTTGTGGTGAAGTAAAAAAGACAGTGTTATAAATATGAAATCTGACTATGAAATGCTGCAGAACTATGTGATGATAATGAGTCAAAGCAGAAAATAAAATATAATTTTAAATACTGAACAATAATGGTAATGCTAATAGGTGTAGAGTAATTGGAAAAGCAAATCACCTACTATACCTAATTGGCATAGTTAGCTCTGAGGTAGTTATTATTACTAGGAGAAGGAAACTTGGAGTGTCTCTTGTCAGAAATGCAATCCTCAGATCAGTCAACACAGTCAGAAACAACTACGTGATACAAAGTGCAAGGAATAAACCCCAAAATATCATAGAATCATAGAATATCCTGAGTTGGAAGGGACCTATAATGATCATCAAGTCCAACTCCTGCAATACGCCCTGTTCTTGTTCACACTACATTTATACAAACTGTGGGACACGTTGCTCTGAAACACTGTGATTGTCAAACTTCACAAGCAAAAATACCCAATAAACAAGGCATGGCAAGTAGGTCAAAGGGGCCCCTGAGCAGCAGATCACTGCAGCATGAGAGATGTCAACGAAGCTCTGACGTGCAACCACCCAGATCCCATGCATTCCCACTCAGATTACAAGTAGGCCAACATTTTTTTTTTTCAGGGCAGCCCAAAATGGCAGTTCTGCTGTCTTGTACAACAATATATTCCACTCCTGGTATGTGTGCCATGGATTTCACATCTCATCCCTCTATTGGGGGATTTTAATTTTTATTCCTTTAGATTAAGTGTATTAAGACCTAATAGGACAAGATACAGAGTTCCAGAAGGTGACAAAAAAATAAGTAATTCTTAATGTAGGTTTGAAACTAAAGATGTGAGCTATTGATTACTATTGCATTCTTTTTTTAACAAATATTTTCTGTTCTGAAGGTCCCTTGTCAAATTTCAGTAGTGCAAGTAACATTTACAGGTAACATCATCCAGTCAGCTCATGCAAAGCTGCTACATTTTTTTTTTCTCAAGGGCTCATCCATTTATACCATGTATTTATACCATTTACAATATAATTTTAAACCACTTTTTTTAATTTTTTTTTTTTTACTTAAGTGTACAAAATGGTATATGACCTGAAAAGAAAGTGCGTATTACTGAGAAAGATACTTATTTAATCTATGTTAAAGATGAAAGGACCACCATCTTATTTACAGGTATAGTGCTATGCCTTTTGGAATATAACTTGAGAGGAAATGTTTAAACTTCTGGACAAGTCACCAGACTGGTTTTAAACCTCTGCTTTGCCACAGATTTCTTGTGTGTTGCTTTCTAGATGAAAAATGACAACACTTTTTTTTTCTTTTCATCTAATTTTCAACAATCTCTTCCTCCAGTCAGTCAAAACGATTTCATTATGTGAAAGAGTAGCTTTTATCAAGACAGAATCCTGACCTTGATGGAAGTTCTTAGGTATTGCTGCAATTTCACTGATTTAAATAAGTAATAGTTTAGCTCTAGTAGTTTTGCATTTCAAATGTATCAGTTGAATATTTTTCTGTCATAGGACAGAGTAATTTAGGATTGTCATTGTCTGCCAAATTTACAGTATTGCAAATGATACACGTGCCAGATGAACACAAACATCAGAAATTTATCATAAATCATTCCACCATATTTTTTGTTGTGTCAGAAGAATGATACAATTGAACAGTTCTGTAATTTCATCAGCCTCTTGGATATAACCTAATTTAAAATCTATTGTAGTGAACATTTATTCAAAGATTTAGGAAAACAATATAGAATGTAAACCATTAAAGCCACCCTCAGGTTATATCTTTATATTCTATTATTAACTTTGTATGATGACTCCAGGTTTTATCAGTTTTAGTTTAATTCAAATAAAGGAATGAAATGCAGCTATTTTGTTCTGTAAGTTTTGAGAGAAGAGAAGCAATAAAGTATATAATCTAGCACAGCTGTCTCTCTTGAATTTATGTGTTTACTTTCTTTTAATGCAGTTTTGCATTTACACCTTCATGTATTTTTCTGTGATGTCTAATAGTGATTTAGCTCCCAGTTTTCGAAAAGCTTGGACTAGAGGGCCCTGACAAGTCCCACTGAGGCCAGCCTGATCCATGTTTGAAGGTAAGTAAACTTGTGTAGCAGTTTATGCAGTCCGTCCCTCACATTAGCACCTTCCTCACATGTTGTTGAGTCTCATGGCCCATCACTCTTTCTTTATCGCACTGACCATGTGGTCCTCAACACGACAATGCTGAACTGCTGCAGCCCAGCCTTCATCAAGCAAATACCTTTCTTTGTTTCTGGAGAGGATTGTTCCCACAGCAGGTGATGTTTCTTGCTTCTGCTGAGCTTTGTCTTCATTACTCCACCTCTTTTGATGCCTGTCTCAGGAGCTTCTTTCCTGTCTTTTTCCAGCCACTCCAGACCTCCCCATGGAAACTCCCTTCCAAACCCTGCTTACCCCTCCAGCTTTCTTTAGAGCCTGACACAGCTTCCTCACTTCTAATTTACAACCCAGACAACAACTTCCTCAGAAATCTTGCCCTTGCAGCTCCTCTCCTTCCTCTCTGTCTCGCCTGCTCCCCCCCTTTGGTCTGCAAGCAGCTCTTCTATGTCAGTCCTAACACAGCTCCACTGCTCCTTTCAGGAGCTTGCACTGAGGAGCAGGCAACACAGCAGCCCATGTCTCTGACAGTGATTTTTGTTTTCAGAAGCTCTGTTCCAATAGCAGCACGTTTTGGCACAAAATATACAGAGTTTGGAATAAAGTATTGCGGGCCAATCCAATTTCCATTGAGTTTGGGGGATGTCTTTGTTTTGACCTTAGTGGATAATGCTGGATCAGACTCTGATGACCGGTGACTAATGCTCTTTTTGTTGTATATTTCATAATGTAAATATCCACAGAGGACCATGACCCGAAGACATACAAGGTACTTATTTTTCAATACTCATTTTCGACTCTGGCAAGAGCAGTCTAACACAAATAGTTGGTTTTAAATGCTATCCAAGGAGCTTGTTTATCTCTATTCTTCACCTAGCAGCCTAGAAAAACAAACTTCCAGTTTAGCAATCTGTTTGACTAAGGCGACATTTATATGAAAACAGACTCATTGAATCTTTGTTAAAATAGAATATATATTATGGTTTGTTGCCAAGTTGAAACTCTTTGCTACCTGGGCTCCCTTCCTACTTCCAGTAAAGCTGTCACATGCTGTACACAGGACCATCACTTTGCTGCTGATAAAACATTTACTGTGGACTGCATCTTAACTTTAGCTGTGCAAGCCTGCATATTTACCCTGTTAATCCCTACACTGGGAATCTGAAATCAGGGTGTTATCTTGACCAAAATAAATAGCAACTAGAAAGCCATTGACATTTTTTCTTCCTTCTGCAGGTATATCCCTCATCTAATTTCAGGCGTGTACGGTAGAAATTATTAACTATTCAAGTTAGTATCAACTATTGCCATAAATAATATAGCTGTTTTCCATCCTTACTACTTTATTGTATATAAAGAAACACTTCTCTGTGGTGCATTTGAACACATCATGTGAATATGAATATAAAATCTACAGTCACTTCTGTAAAATGAATAGTGAAGATAGGAAAAAAATAATCCAGGCTCTCCATACACTTAGACTAAAGTAAGTGGCAGCTAATATCTTCAAAGATTTCATCTGTACTGAAGATGCTTCTGGCCCTCCAAGGTTATTAAAAAAGAAAAGAAATAATTATGTCTCAATCTTTATCTCCTTAGTTATCTATCTATAAAATGGGAATAACACTGCCACCTAATCTTATATTGATACTTTAAAAATAAGTGGATGAACATATCTCTGAAGTACCCACACTTAAGGGCAAGGTCATATCCAGGATATAATTAATGGATTTGTCTATATTACAGACTTTGGAGTAGCTACGCTTAAAAAAAACGCAAAAACAGATCCAAAAAACAACAAAGCAAAGAATAACTAAGTACCAAGAAGTGGTGGATATTTCATCATTCGGTGGATAGGGGAAAAAATAGGATTTTGCAGTGTGATAATACTTCATCATGAAGATTAGCACTCATTGCCAAGCTCGGCTCACATTTTATATTTCTTGAACGCTTGCTTCACATTCTCAAAAACCTTTTAGCTCTGAGTGGTGATGCCTGATTAGTAGATCAGAGAGAGGCACTCAGGAAATATCACCTTTCCAGTTCCTTGGCATCCTGCTCCTGCAGGTTCCTGGGGGAGCATGGGAGCTGGCCATTCCTTGGACACATTGTCCTGGCAGAAGGCACTCTTGCTTACCAGGGCTCTGCAAGCAAACACATCCCCATGGCGGATCCCAGTTCTGTTCCTGAGTGTGTGTGCAATGGCTTTCTTGCATCAGGGAATAAAATCAGAAACTTTGGGCATTTCAGATTTTAGAATAATGCCAATATTTACTGAATATTTTTTCATGAATATACATTAATCCATTCTCCTAAAAAAGAATATAAACTTGTAAATTCATATATTAGCATTGAAATTACATAAGAAAGATACAGGTGCTAAAATATTATGTTTAACGTGCATATGTCTAAAGAATTATAGTACCCTTAACTGTGAATTTCAGTGATATCTCTGCAGTGCCAAAGTATAAAACTTCAGTATATAAACCACTAAAACTGTAAGAAGACGGGCATATTTTCTCCATATAAGTTATCTTCATCACTATAAATTCATGTTAGCATGTTTTGTTAGCCTTATTCATGAGAATAAGATTTGTGTTGTCTAATTTATTATATTGATTATACAATGATGAACTGCTTTGGCCTTTTCAATATGCTGCTTTGGGATTGGTTATCCATTCCAGTTCATTACTGCAAGCTACTTTGGTTTAAACACGAAGGAAGTGGAAAAGCCAGCCAATAAAATGACATAGGTGTAGAAAGGTTAAAGAACTATGCAGCATTTGACTAAAGCTGACAAGCATTGAAGTTTGGATTCCTCATTCTTATGACAAATATGGTAATGGGAAGAGAAAACAGCAGTATCTAATCCATTTTTATGACAGTGATTGTAATTAAATTGGAAAGGATATAAAAGCAACCTGTTCTTATTATAATTTATATATCCTTATCTTACAGACTTTCCATGATTCTTCTAATTTAGAGTCAGTATGCCAGTGCAACCTTTGGACACCGATTCTTTGGGAAACATCTAAGACCATACGTACAGAGCATTGTGTTATCAAGAGGCTTATATGTTTCTGAAGAGATTCATATCTACTGGCATTAATATGCTAGGCTAGAAAAGGATTGGTTAAAACTATAGATAACAATTCAACTGCTTGATGTTCCCCAAAGTGAGCACATATGTCATATGAATCTTTCGTGAATCATTATTCACAGCATTTAATAGGATTGATCTTTACTTTGGAGTCACCAGTGATTCTAGATTCAGAAGTTTCTGTCTTCCATTAACTCAGGCATTAACTTTTTTTAACAAAATGGACGATAAAAATTAAATGATAGGAATCAATCATTTTTATCAGTAAGGTAGGTAATATATCCTGCTTCCTACAGAACTGAATGAAAACGTAGGAGCGACTAAATATTTCACTATGAAAAATTAAATTTTGATTAATTTTTTTTAGAAGCCTGTCCTACTTCAACAAATGTATGGGTTTAATTCGATTGATCATTGTGATCTATATATTGGCATAAACTTTATTTTTCATAACTAAATAAAGGTCATGTTTGTGAAAGTAATTTCTTGTATCCCCTACAGAGACAGTTCTAAATAATTCCTGAGAATTAATGACTGACTGGCTGTCATCAAAAGTCTCAGTCATGCAAAAAATGTTAACATATGCTCACCTATAAACACAGGTATAAAAGACTATCCATGCTGAGTTAGCTCAGTATCTTGCAGTAACCTGAAATGGAAGCTTATGGCAGAGCACAAAGAATAAGAAGTCTATACATGTATAAGAAATGTCTGGGATATGAAATGCCAAACACAAATGACATTTGAGAATAGCCTTAGAAATGGATACAGCTGAATTTATAGAAATCCTACTGTTCCTAGACATATAGTATAGCGCTATAGCTTTTTCCCTGTAGCTGGTATGTGCATCATACTGTTAATGTCAGTCCAGTCCTCAGCCTAACATTGCCCTTTGCCCTCAGAGCTTGCAACAGCTCAGTGCATCACTGTAGGAGGACCTACCAAGTTAACTGGAAACATTTTAACAGAAAAGCAATTTCCTTTTTATCTGGTAGTTCATGTACTTATCTTGTATTTAGTCTTGCAGATCACAGTGTTTGGGTTGCAAGCGGTTATATACTAACTATCATCTCTATTTTTTTCATATGAAAAGGGATTGTTTCCTTTAAAAGTTTCCTATTGGTAAATATTTGTCATGATAAAAAGCATTTGTGTCTGTGTATTATTAAAATAGTAAACATATTTCTGATTAACTTTCTGGTCAAAGCTTTCTTCATCCCAGCTGGGGTCATCACTTTGTTTCTGATGCTGTGATGACACTGTATGAAAGGTTAGGACAAACAGTTTTAGTTTGTGGGGTGTGACCGACAGTAACCATTTTATCAAAAGTTTGCCTTATTTTGTTCCTTTAGAAAGGTTGTGGTCCTTCAGAAGACTGTTGTTTGCTTTGTCTGGTACAGACAGAGCTTTTTAAGGGAAAATGTGCTCCTTGAAAGCCATCACACACACAAAGGAAACAGGACAGAAAGAAAGGAATATGTGAAAATATGATAAGCAGGGAGATGGAGCACACCAGTATCTGGGCAATTTTGGAGATCAAAAAGCATGTCTGAACGCAGCTAGGCATCAGACTGGATGGAAGGAGGCTTCGTAGGGTCTTTAAAGAGACGGCATAGAGTTTCTTGCAACAGAAAAAGCTGTTAAGGTGCTGCTCTCAGGTCAAGGCTGGTGGAATAGCTTACCTACAAGAAAGCAGTTGGTGGGGAACACCCCTCCAAGAGCCCTTTTGGCTGTTTTGAGGTAACACCGTGATGAAAAACCTGGCCTGACCTAGGGCCTTATCAAGCTTTTTCAGCTCAATTAATGTAAGTTTGTGTTTTGGGATCCTGAGATCTAAATGTCTGCAGGTGTTGGCTCATCAAAAGAATTAATGATGCAAGTGTGATTCCCAGGGAATGTAGGTCAAAGAGGACTGTGAACTTGGCAGAGGGTTTTGGAGGGGAAAGTAGAGGTTACAACTTCTGTGCATGCATTTTGGTGATGTGGATTCTGAGACAAGTTTTGGATTTGACTTCTGGTTGTTATAACAAAAGGCCACAGTATAACTTGAATTTCTGGATTCAGTTCCTGCAGGTGATGACTTACTCAACTAATAATGAGGCTGGAGATATAGTGCTGTTGGGATATACTTGCTAAATGCACCATTACTATAATGATTTGTAATTAGACAGTAATCGCCATATAAAATGCTAATAGAATAGATGTACTTGATATTTTTTTTCATGCTGCTGGCAAAAGTCCTCTAGGTATGTCATTTACTCAAGGGTGTGCTGCGCAAAAGCAGACTGAATAAAAGAGTTGGGGCATGGCACTCACTTTCTATTATTGTTTCTCTTTTGAAAGAGAATTACTGGTGATTCGGGGACCATCTTAAAGTGATGAAAGCATTTGGTGCTATTCTATTTCCAGTCTCTGCCCATGTGTCCTGCTGTCTTCCTTGTATCTGCAGTAGCAATTAGCTATGGAGCTATGGCTCCGCTTGTCAAGAAAATGATCCAGGTGGAAATTAATACCATTTTGTTATTGTCAGATTACATTTTAGTCTGTTTGGTCTTCCCTTGTGGCAGGAACAAGCATTTAGCATGAGGAGTTGGGGAAAAAGGCAGGGAAAAGGGCAAGATACTTCTTTTGGCAATGGTCTTTGCTTATGTCAGCTAAAGTTAATTGTCAATAGTAACCTGATTTAGAAGGCAATAGCAGAGCAGCTGAGAAGATTCTGGTTCTCCTTGTGAGCATGCACCAGAATTGGCTGCTGTTTTGTGGAGCACACAGGGCTCCTTCCACATGTTCCTCTGTAATCTGGGGTGGGGGTGGGGGAAATTGGATGTGTAAGTCCTTGTGGCCCTTCTCCACCCTGCCCATCTGCATGCAACCATATGCTGGTACATGCCCTTGTGTATACTCTTTCCCCTGCTTCACATCTGAACACTTGCAGGCTCAATATACTCAGGAATATGTTCCCACACAAACTGTCTCTCTAAATAAAACTGTTTTTTCCAGTTTCTTACCCACATTTTGATTTATTCCTTTTCTTAATATGCAGGTCAGCAATCTCTGGGTACAGAGATTTTGATAATTTTGACTGGTTTCAATGTCAGCTGGCAACGCTGTGTCATATGTCTGCCTGGTGTGAAGGAGGACTCTATACCTAGTTTAACCACCCTTTACCATCTGTGGTTGATATGATGACTAACTGACTTTTTCAGTTCTTCATCTGACACAGGAGAAGATAAAAGAAATTACATATTTAGGGAAAAGTAATGTCTAATGTCCTTTATTTAATCAATTGTGCTATTTAGTTTGATTTTTCTTTATGCAATATAGTCTTCATTTCAAAGAGAAAATTCAGTTACTTGTAGTTAGAATAAAAATGGTGTCATAAATGGTGCAGTGCTTATGGATATGAAAAGAAACCTAAGAAAAGATAAGTCCCACATTAGCATTTTTCCTTTCAAATCCATGGCTAAACTACTATGGTTGTTATAACACCTGGGATATATGAGAGAGTAAAAGATCAGTGTCAAATCCACTAATCATGTGATAGTTGTGATAGCAGATATTTGTCATCTTTCTGAATTTTTGTCATTGAATTGTTAATTCATTCTTTCATGGGTCTGGAAATACACAAGGAGGAAAATCTTGCAATATTTCCTCTGTACTGATTTGCTAAATCTCAAGACATTTAAATCTCTCTAAGTGATGCAAAAAGGCTAGAATTGCATATCCATCTGAATACTATAAAGAGTCATGGACTGTATGCCTTTTAGTACGCCCAGATCTGTAGCTACTCACCCAAAAATTTTCTCGGATATAGTGGTAGTAACATGCCACCATCATATCTTGTTTTATAGTGCCATCACTTTTTCACTTATGTGAAATCTAAGGTTACCAAAATCATCTATACCAAAAAAATGTGAAACTTAAGTAATAGGGAAAAGAAAAGGTCGGTGTTTGCTAACACTTCTACTTTTCTCTGTGTTATTAATAGCTGGTGATTTGCATGATGTGTATGCCACTAATAGCTATTATTGGCTTGTGGGAGTTCAGCTTATTGGTTTTAGTGGTATCAACAGATGCTGTGGCACAGTACAGGTGGAATGAGGTTTTAAATAATAACATTCACAGGCATATAGAAGCTTCTTACCTCTACTGTTTTCCTTGTTGTGCAGCTTGGAACAGCTGAAGTTTCAGATTTTAAAGTATTAGGGACTGCAACACTGAACATCCAGGCAGTTGGTCAACATTTGAAATCCAGATTTCTCCGCTGTGCCCCTACAAAATAAATTTAGAAAGCTGGCATCCTGAAATGGAATTCCCACATATCAGCAAACTGATGAAGACTTAAATTAGGCAGGTGAAGAGTCACAAAGTCTGAAACTCACTGGGCCCTGCATGCCTTAGGAAGACAACCCCACCCAGGATCTGTATCTTGGACTTCTTTCCTAGCCTCCTTCCTTTGGAGGTGTGATTTTTGAGTGCTGCCAGGCAGTGGCAAGGCCTGAAACTGCTCTCCTGCTTTCTGCATGAGTGCTTAAGCTGTTAGTGAGCTAATCCATTAAAGGGGGACTGTAGATGTTGCCAATACCAACATAATTTCAAATAAAGTATTGGCTAATGTGTTTTGCATGCCGCCTGATTCAACTAGATGAAGGTGAGACATCACAATGATGTCAGTGCTCAGGAGTCTCCAAGTGTAGAAACAAAACTCTACCTTCCTTAGGTATATGTGGCTTTATGACATCTTCAGGGTTGGGCAAAAGAGATCCCGCTGCTCAGCTTTGGATGTGTTTACCTCTATTTTTTTTTTTTTTGTTTATTTGGTTGGTTTAGTTTGGTTTTAATTTGATCCTAAATCTCAGTTTTCACTTGGACTGATAGCAGCAATAACATGAACTGTTTGGAAAACGTGCTGTTCTGTCACCACGTTTTCTTGAACAAAGCACAAAAACAAGGCTGTTACCCCTGCCTGGTTAAAAAAAAATGAATAATTATGAAAAATCTATATACTGATAATGTATCCCACAGAGTTATTCTGATGCTTAGTTGCTACATTTGAAATATCTGCAATTGTTATATGAGGTTTTCACATACATGATGAGCAGCTTCCAAATGGCTGCAGTTTCAAACTACAGCAAACTACATAAGAGCTCAATATTTGTTACAAGATTCAATCAGCTAAAAAGATTTATGAGATGAACGACAGTGGTAAAAATGATTTATATCGTTAGGCACAAGTTATAGCTGATATTGCCCTCTAATGTGGAGTTAACAAATGGACAGTTAAAAGAACCTAAACATGATCTATTCTTTTGGTTACCTTCTAACTTTGCATGAATTTGTAGAGATTTTTTTTGAGTTATATTTAACGCCCACAGAAGACAAAGTCAGACTTTCCATTCACTTTAAAGGTAGGTGGACTTGTTTATTAGTCATTTTAGTAAAACCCAGTGATTTTCCTGTCAGCACTGGGGTACTAGTGATCCTAGACTGTTATAAGAGACATTATGAAAGATATAAATGTTGGAAGCTGTTTGAAAGATGTAAAATGTATGTTGCAGAATCTTAAAAAGCTATTTATGAAATCACGACTTTTTATAAAGAGCAAGAACCTACAGGGTTACTTATACAGAGAAAATGGTATCGTTTCAAACCTCTGCTTTCACTGCCAACGAAGCAGGCCGGTAAGATAATAGATTTAGAAGTAACAGTAACATGTAGCAGTAAAACAGATTTCAGAAGCCTGTAGCTGTCAGATGATTCACATGTGTTGTAAACTGCTTGGAGGAGAGACCACTTTTCTGCTGGGTTTCTGGAGTACCTCAGCTCAAGGCACTCACTGGTGCCCAAAGCTTTAGTCATTTCTGCAGTACAAATATTAATGATAAAACCTAATAATGGTTCTTCTAAAATAAAACCCCGAAAATTCTCCATTCCATCTGAAAGGGATTAATGCAGCATTGAAGAACTGTGTACCTGCATGGCTATATACTCAATAAAAAAGAAAAGAGAACAACTGCCAGCAGACTTCTATAGCAGAAATCAGAGCTTTTGCTTGTTGTGACACCAGATGATCTGCCAGTAAGTTTTTCCTTTAAATAAATTTTCTTACATATGTAAATATGTGATGGTGGTGCCCACTGAGGTTAGATTCTTATTGAAGCTCTGGAAAGAATCAAATGTGGTTTACAAAGTTATAAATTTACAGACCAAGATATGACATCCAGCTGTCTATAGGGCTTCACTTTGTTCAGCCAACAAGTCAGGAAACATAGATTAACAGAATGAAGAAAAAAAAAAAATCAAGATGATTTAAATGTACTGATGTAATGTTTTTTTCTAATGTGTGGTTAAAGGAGGCGTTATGTTATGATGTACTAGCCACTGACACTATCATATGGAAAATTAACTTGTGATCAAATGCTTCCAGATCAGATATGATAGGATTACATTAAATTGCGGATTGTCTCAGTGGCATCTCTTTCAGATGTAGATCTCCAGATGTCTTAACTGCAGTCAGTGTTTTTACTGGGTACAACAGTTCAGCAGAATTACTCTCAGGATTAATTTTCTAGGTTGCTTTAAATGGATTTCTGACTCCATCAGAAAGCATCTGATCATTCTAGTTCTTGTTATTATGGGTAAACCAATATGGGATGGCCATGCTTGCTAAAATTAGACCTACAGAGGGCGAATTAACTTATACTGAGTGGCGATCATGGTTATAATGCTGCTGATACTCCAGTGAGCTTGAGTATCAAGCATTAAAAAGTATCTTGAGAGAAGTTTATAACCTCGAACTTTGATTTGGTACAACAAACCTTTGTATGAAACACCACTGTCCAGATTTTTCATTTTATCATCTGGCAGGTGCATTGTAGTGGCCAGGACGATGTGTTGAGCAAATCTGTGGTGAGGAAGTAATATCTTTTATTAGACAGAGGTAGAAGAAATGGAAAAGATCATCAGTGTAGTAAGAATAGCAGTCAGGTTTTCACAGGTTTCACTTTCTGAGTCCTGACTGCAAAACTGTCAGTGTAAAAAGGGACAGAACAAGCTTTCTTAAACCTTGCTTACACTGAGAGTTTGGCACTTAGGTTCCACCTAATTCTCAGCCAGCAGGCAGACCATCTGTTTGCTAGCCCTGCCTTATCTTTTACATGCAACACTGGTTAGACTGGATGCCTCAAGCTATGTACCCACACCCTAGATCAGACTACCTTTCTATGAGGAAGGATGTAGGAGAAGCTTTATCTTTTTGCATAGCAACCTAAAGAGTAAACGCTTACTCAGAAAAGGAAAGGGATTCCCCTGCCCCCACATTCTAGCAAGAATGATCTTGCAGCTCTAGAGTGTTAGAATCACCAATATCAGTTATTCTGCTCTATATGCCTATAGCATTTGGTTCATTGTGCAGTCACAGATCTGGAAACCCAGTCTGATGGTAGCCTTAGTCCAAGTTCTGTCACTTAGCACACACATTCGATGAACAGTGCTCTCATGTTTAGATTCATATTCCCAGGAACATACAAAAATGGAAACAGTTATGGTCTAATACTCAGTGTCCGTATGTATTACAAGGAGTGGGATCTGAAATACTATCCGTAGCAGACTTTTCCCTGTTCTGCTTCAGAACTCATGATTATATGATATTCCCTCTTCAACAGCAAGGGTAGCTACAGACTAGAACTGTGGGCTAGGGCACTCTTCTGTAATTCTTAGGCTGGGTAGAAGAGATTGGTGAGTTCAAATCTTCTGTTTCTTGGTCAACTGAGCAAAACTAAGGCAGTTAGACAAGATAGTGACTAACGAGAGGGCACAGAAATCCCTGCCGCATACACCTTTCTCTTTATAAAGGGACATCGTATCTATGAGTCACTTGTGTGGGGGCCTGGGTTCTGGCAGGGTGGAGGTGATCAGCGTTTCCTGTTGGTTCCTTAAACATTCACCAAAGAAGGAGACTCATTTTGGTGTCCTTACAGTGCCCTCCGGAGGTCTTCAGGGCCACCTACAAGTTGCCTTTGTAGAGAATTTGTGCCTATACAGCTATCCTCAAGTAGCTACGAAGCAGAGCAACTTTTTAAAGCTATACAGAATCAGGAACATTCAAAGGGAAAAAAAACCCCAACCAAAAAAAACCCCAAAAAACAACAAACGGAGGATTGCCAAGAAAAGGCAAATAGAAAGCTCTTCTAAGTCTGAGCACTATGAGAAGAGGGGTTAGAGTGATGAGGATGTCTGGAAATAAGCAAAACTTGGAGTGGAAGGAGATGAAAGATGAGGAATGAATGATATGGAGGTGCATGCCAGAAGGTGAGGAATAAGCAATGGGAAGCAGGACTAGGGGGATCCTTCATCATTCACATTCAACCGGGTCATTAACATGCTACTGTCCTACAGGTATAATAATAGGACACTTGCTGATGAATGCTTTCTGTATAGATCAGTAGCTTGGTTTATATCAATATATATTTACAGATGTCTTGTAGTTTCCAATCTGCTAGTGTTTAGTGGTTGGCTACATTAAATAGTTTACTATCCTCTCTTGTAAGGTAAAACTAACTCTTAATGAGAGCAACAAGTCCAATTAAATGGTCTGTCTTTGGTTTCGCCATTGTTGTGATTGATTTCACCAAGGTGATCAATCTTAGTAGCCAACTCAAACAAACAAGAAAAATAGTAATTCTTAGGCTGAAATTGCTTGGAATTTAATCAATGCATAATGGTTCCCAGATGAGACTTGTACACTTTCTCATACAGGTCTGCAGTTTGTTCGTTAACCACAGCACAGTTCACCCATCTTTCTCTAAGTGAAAAGATAGCATTTTTCATGTAGGGAAAAAACATTTCACAAAAGCAGCTGAAAAGCCAGTCAACCTATCCAGGTGAGGATAGGGATCTGATTGTTACCTCACTCTAATCAGGTTTGTATCAGATTTGCTGCAGGGCAACTGAATAACTAAGAAATAATTTAGTGTGAAAAGAAAATCTAAGTAGGATGGTGATTTCCAATAACATAAATGGAAGCTAGGGACACTATATGCACAGAAAATAATGAGATTTAGGGCCTACCTCCGTTCTGTGTTTTTTAAAGTCTATGTCTAAGCTCCTGTTCTTCTGTTGACTTTCCAAGGAAGCTTTATCGAGCAATCTGACAAAGTAGTTACATTGTAAATTAATCAAGTTGGTGCAGCTCTGTAGATGATAAAAGAGCTACAATAATTTTTTGCCTCTGTAATGATCTTGATCTTTTCCAGTTGTACTTTTGCTAGCAGTGATGGGATGTATGTGTGGGTGTGGGGTTTTTTGTTTAGGTTTTGGTTTGGGTTTTTTTTTTTTCATTAGGAAGCTTGTATGCTTCATATATTTAACAGCTGCCTTAAAAACAAGGGACTGATTTTGTTCTTAGCTCCACTAGTCTAAATCTAGAGTAACAGCCAAAATGATTGATTTACTTAAATAGTAAATGCAGAACATTTGGTAATCCATTTAGCTGAAAGAAATACTAAACATATTTTTTCCTGCTACATATAAAGCTTCTACAAGTTCCTCCACCACAGGACGCAGTTGCCTGTAATTTCTCTTCTCTCACTTTGGCATTGCTTCATATTCCTTCAGTGGAATGATTTTCAGCTTACAGCAGAAGGAAGCAAAAGGAAGGCCCCTTCCAGTATCCTTAGGGAAGGCAAAGTGTATTTGCAGAGGAAATACATGGAGTAACAGGAGGAATAATGTGTTTACTTTGCTGTTTTCACACAAACACTTTTAGAAATATAATTGAAGAGGAAGACATTGCTGTTGGCAAACAAACTTCTATCAAGTTCAAGTGTCTGGAAAAGTTTATGCTTTTTTCCCTGATCTATCTTTTTTGTAAGCTTTCATAGTACAGATCAGAGAAAACATGACTTTCAAGGTGCTAAGAAGAGAGGGCATGTAAAAGCACAGGCTCTGATATAGAAATTCATTGGAAATGCCTGCCCCTAGCTACTTTTCAGAGAGAAGGGACGTGTTGCTTAGACTTACACTTGTGTTTCTAAGGACAAAGAATCATTGCTGGAGATCAGAGCTCAGTAACAGATGAACTCACTCAAAATGAAGGAAATTGCTGTCTTCTGCCTCCCTGGCTATTCTTGCTAAGGGAAAACATACATTTCTCAAATTAGAGCTCTTGAGGTTTTTTTTGCATCTTGATGAAGTTTGCCCGCCTTCTTCCCATTAGCAGTTTCTTGGACCACTGGTTTTCTCTTTGTCAATCCATCCCAAGAGTGAGAAAACTATCTCTGTGGAATCTGCTGGCATTGTTTGGATTGAAACGTAATATCCCAAATGCTAGTCACCTATTTTTAACTACTTTTTAGTATGATTTAGCAGGTAGAACCAGAAACACTACCACCATGTGAACCAAAATGTGCGATGCAGGCCAGGGATAGCCTTTAGACCACAGCATGTGATGTTTTTACCTGGGGTTTCAAGGGAAGAGTGAGCAAAGGGTCACAGGGCCATTTTGGCAGAGCCTGTAGTGTGGCTCGTGGACAGGTCTGTACCTTGAGGAGAAACAGAGAAGTACTTTTTCTCTGTGAAGTGCAAGGAATGCAGTAGCTATGTCTTCTAAAAGCAGCTTTTGAAAGATGTAGTCCAGCTGCTGATGTAGAAGTGAGGGTGTAGAAAGCAGAATCACATCTGCCTCTCTGCTCTCACAGGGGGAAAGAGCTGTAATTTTGCCTGATTCCTATTCAGGCCCAACTGAAAGAGGGAGAAAGTATTTTCCACTGTTGTCATCACTTCTGTATAACAGGCTGCTGAAAAAGGCACAAATACAGAACAGAGAGAAAAGACCTTGATACATTTTCTAACTTGCTCTATATATTGAATTAAGCAATGGTCCTCTTGAAAAATAAACAAACAAAACCTCAAAAAAGCAAACCACATCAAATAATATACATCACAGAGTTAAGGTAAGAACAAGAATTGTTTTTCACCACAGTGCCAAAGCTTATTTTCATTTCAGTTTCAAATAAAATATTATTCCTGAAATAGTTGTCTAATAAATTTGTTGCAGCTGTATCTGCCATTTCAATTCTGCAAGACTGAAATGTTCCTACCCTTAATTCAAGAAAAAAGCTATAAATTTGAGTTAGAAACTGCTTTTAAATTGAATAATTGGATGTTCTGACATTGGTGAGCTCTGTTTCCTTGGGAATGAAGTGTAGACCAAAGTGATTGAATTTTGAAATATCTTTATTTTGACAGAATTGTTTTTTCTGCTAGAGAACTGCTTAGCTGAAGTTATTCTATCAGCCTCCAATTGTGTCACTTGAGTAAACAGAGTTCAGTAAATAAACTACTTAAGGAAACAGACTAACTTTTGGCATTAATAGGTAGTTCTTCCCTCTAGAGGAGAAAACCTTTGTTTGCAGTGTTTGAACTATTTTATGACAGCAGGATAGGAAAGTTCAGAGGACCAAGATTGAGAGAAAAATGTGTCTTGCAGTGATTTGTAGACAATTTTGTTCTTATTCATTCCGTTTCCTGCTCTACTCCAACCCAGTCATGCTTACCATTCTTATTTATGTCTGGCCATCCCTGTTCCCTCCTGCAATCCTCCTGCTCAGAGATATCACCTATACTCACCCTTCACAGCTCTGCACTTCTAATTAAGCAATGATCCACTGTCAAACGATGGTATCCACAGTCTCATGTCACTTGACGAGTGGCACAGTAGAAAGAAGAGCAAGCAGGCAGAGTGTGTCCTTTGCAGAGAAAAAAAAAAAGAAAATCATTCCTACTTGCTGCTAAATGAGCATACCTATGTTTCTTTCAGTGTCCACAAACTAAAACTTTCAAGGAATCATTGTCTCACTCTGTTTTAACCACTAAGGATAGTGAAAGATATGTGCTTGCCTACTTGTGTTTTTCTGTCAACTGGAAATCTTAGAGTATGGGAGTGTATTGATAAAATGGGACTTTGTCCAGTTTTAAAAGCAGGGCCAACAACTTGGTTTTCCCTATGCTCTTTCTGAGGGTAGAAGAAAGCTCTCAGTATGGGCCAAATACACTCTTTGTAAAAGTCTAAATTTAAGGACAGAAATCAAGAGGAACTGGAATCTGAGCTGCTAAAGAAAAAAAGCGTAAGCATACACTAACTACCTGTACCACTACTCTGTAATTCGAAGCTTTTATAGCCGCAGTTCATAAAAATCACATATAGGAAATTTGCAGCTTCCCCAAGTTCTCTACCACTATTGGAACTCTTACTCACTCAGATGACCTCATTAAGGTCACAGCCCTCAATAAAATGAGGCTGGGCAAATGAACTTTTACATTCAGCAAAATGAGGTAAATAATTAGTCGTGTATTTCCACTTTTGTGAACAGCTTCCTTGTACTCCAGGAAGGGATATCACCCCATAAATTAGTCACTTGCAATTTGTCACTTCTGATCTACAGCAGTAAAATGACTGTCCAGCTAAACAATTTGCAGAGCGCCTGAAAACCCTTGCACTACTATTGACTACATGAGTCAGATATGCAACTGATTGCTCAATCAGTCTGCACCTTGGATCTTGTATGCTATTCCTACTCTGCTTAGATGAAGCAACTAGGTAGCTAAACATAATGTGCATGATCTTCTGCACTAAATGACCTTTTGAGCTTCTGAACCTCTAATCATCCTTGCTGTTTCAGGAAAACAAATTACATAGCTGCCTGTTTTGTGATCTTCTCCTGTACTGGTGTTGGAATCTTCTTTCACTTAAATTCAACTAAGTCCTTTCTTAGGTAGTGTGTCTCATCAGAAAAGGGCTTAGTTCATCAAAAGGAGGTATTTATTAAAAGAGTAATTGTGGAAGTTCTAATTGTGAAATCACATGGAGACACATTAAATAATAATGCTAAATTAACACTGTTTTAATAAATAACCATGCCTGTCTTTTCTTTGTGCAACACCTAAGATTTATTATTTTCTAGAAATAATTTAGCAAAAATTATTTTCTCTATGTGGTCTATAAATAATAATAATTTTTAAAAGATTACTTTTGCACTAAGAGAAGGTCACTGGGTGTGCATCGGTGACAGATCACATTGGGTCAGATAAAAGAAATGAACAGTCTTGGAATGATGATCTTCAGTGAAAATTTGCAGCAGCAGGAAGTCCCCTTTTGGGAAATGATGTAAATAAAGGAATTCCATCATTTGGAGGGGACTCCCACTGAGTCTTCCCCAAGGGTGGAGGTTGGGAGACGATTCATCTGTTCCCCATCATGAGGTGATTTCACCATCCTAGTCTTACATTGCAGCAATGCTGTGTGATGGAAGAATATTTACCACGGAGGTTACCACAGTGTAACAAAGCACATAGGTACTTTAGGACCCCGAGAAAACAGCTGTGTCTGCTGTGTTAGAGGAAAGTGTGCAGGTGGAGAGTATTAGATGCTACTGTAAAATAGAGCCCAGGAGAAGTAGAGATGGGCTTTGTTAGAAGGAGTTGAAGAAATGTAGGATTGGTTTTTGTGGAGGCTATGGCTCATTCTAACCTTCTGCCTGTTAATTTTGGTGATGAGCTGTGTGTAAATTACTTTCCAGTGAATCCATGAGATCCCAGTTAAAAGCTAAGCTGTGTTCTACTAGTCTGTCCCAGGCTTCCCCCCCCAAAAAAAAAAAAAAAAAAAAAATTAAATTCCTTCATAAAGGGGGAAAAATACGAACCCCTGCTCACCTGACAGAGAAAGAAAGGCGTGACCCTCTGCTGGAAAGCAGGTAGGTGCTGAAGAGCTCAGATGTCTCTTTCTTCCCCCTACCAAAAATAAAGCTGCTCACAAGGGCTGCCGAGCTCAGCGGCCGGTGCCGGGAGGGTCCGGGGCCGGCACGGGGGACCGGGGCCGGCCGCGCTCCCCTTGGCTCCTCAACCCTGCCCTAGCAGGAGCTGCAGCCCCAACCGTGAGCCTGCCCTGCCACCTCGCGGTGCTCCGCGGATCGGGCAGGCACTGCTGCCTGCAAAAGCTTTGTGCAGGAGGCGGGGAGGGAGCAGATCGCCCCAGCTTAAGTGAGGGCTCTCTGACGGGTTTTGGGTTAAGCTGTTTTTCTTCTCAGTAGGTCTTTAGCTTTAGTGCGAAGTTACCGGTCGAGATAAATGTCTAGTCCAGCCTGCTAGAGCATATTTATTTCTCCGAAGGAAAGCAGAAACTTGAAGAGGTTAACTGTTAGTTTGGTAAGAAGAAAAGTTCAAAGGGGGACAGTGGCAGCTGAAACTTTCTATAATCAAACGGCCTTTGGGCAGGGCAGGAAGGGAGGGATGCCGCAGTGTTCCGTGGTGCCTATGCCGAATCGCTGGCAGAGGCTAGTGGCAAACCTAAGAAACAATGAGGAGGAAGGCAGAGGTTGTAATTTTCAGTAGTCCTTTGGTTTGTGTCAGACAAGTTCATTGGCTGCTATTTGCTGCTGCTTTGCAACCTATGATACAAAAAATTCCTGTCATCTGGGTTTGTGAGACTAAATTAAGAAATGGGATAAATGAGGTAAACAAGATCCGATTCAAAAATCTATTAGAAGGAGAAGAAATTGCTTCTTTGGCAGAGTGGCATTGGCTTTGTGGATCTGTGTTTCTTGGATTTAGCCTAACTGGAAAGAGGCTAGGAATGCCTGTCGGAAATACCTTGTCAGGTTCTAAGTACCTTCTTAGTCCTTACCACATTACTAAGACAGTGGACACCGCCAAACTGAGAAACATGTTACCTCAGATAAATGAATGAATGCACAATGTAAGAGGAAATTAAAAGTATCTAAGATTGTTTGGTTATTGTCTTCAGGTCATACTTGTTAACTCTAATTGCCCTACAAGTATTTTGAAGTTACTGTTGCTGTTCTATATAACCTCTGTTTCAACTGAGGAGAGATTCATGTAGTACAGAAATGGATGCAAAAAGTCACTTGACATAGGTGCCTAGAACTCCCGATTCTGATCGCAGAAGGTAGAAAAGAAAATCCTCTTTGTTTCCCCCTTCATTTTCTGAATGTCGTATGTGGAAAGGGAAAGTAGAAAAGTTGATTTTGCCACCTGTAAAAAAATGAGACAAGGAGGGTGTTGAGGGGATCCATGACAAACATAACTAGGAGACAGTGGGAGAGGAGAGCTGCTGTCACTCAGCTCCTTGCCTAGCATTGGGGAATTACCCGACCTGGGAATCTTGCAATAACTTTAATAAATTTTGAAAAGTGGGCTGAACTATTGGTGTTCCATGGGAAAAAAAAATCCATTAGAACAATCCTTCTGCCTTTTATTACCACTTGACAGACCATGGTACAGTTCTGTCAGTTGTATCTGTCAGGGCTGGTCTGAAGACATTGGCTGAGACTTTCAAGAGGTGTAAGGCATTAGAAGCAACTTTTTAAAACTCTATTCATGACAGCTAACAATACTTGCAGTACCACATGTTATTGTCAGAAGTAACCACTGAAACAAAATTGAGAGATCTCCAATTTCATAGAATCATAGAA
>VZTU01028281.1:0-52644 GCA_013400835.1 Zapornia atra
ATTTAGGTTGGATATTCAGAAAACCTCTTCAATATGGGGGTGGGAAATTACTGGAACAGGTCGCCCAGAGAGGTAGTGGCAGCCCCAATCCTGGAGATACTCAAGGTCAGGCTTGATGGGGCTCTGAGCAACCTGATCTAGTGAAGATGTCCCTTCTTACTGTAGAAGGGTTTGATTAGATGACTTTTAAAGGTCCCTTCCAACCTTACACATTCTATGATTCTGTGACACTAGATTTATATATGTACTGTTACTTCTCAGCCTACTGAAGAGAATATTTTTAAATTTAAGTTTTACTCTTCATTCAGGAAAAACAAAATGAGACTAGACTAGAAAAACACAAACCTCCATTGAAATTATCCAGGTTTTTTACTATTTGTCCCTTATTCAGGGTGCATGAGATACAGCCATTAGTATCATGCCGTAAGAACTAACAAAATAAAGTGGAAGTTGCTTTGATTTGGAATCATACCAAACTCAAGATATTACAGAATCAGCAGTTGACACATAATTTATTGACTCTTGGCTTCTCAGACAGGCAGATTATTGAAACTGAAATAATCAGACACTTTAGATCACACAGGTGTGTTGCACAAACATAAGCAAGCATATAAACATGAAAGATGCAACATATTCAGCAGAACCAGCTGAACTACAACTAATTTAGTTCTGTATGTAAGTCTTAAGAATGGATGCAGGGAATACGTAACCTAAAAAAATCAGAAAGAGAATCCTATGTCAGAAACACAACAGAAATGCCATTGCACTTTTTTATTAGTGCTTTTAAAACCCTTGAAATTCACAGTTCCTGTGCTTACCTGTTTGCTACATCAATAATTAAGAGAGAAGACTGAGAGTTCACTTAGCAACATATGGCTTGCTTTGTGATCTGTAGTCTACAAATACATTCAAACTGTAAGATCCATAGACCTTATCACCAGAGATGCTAATAATTTAAGTGTTGTAATGTTGAGAGGCTTATGTTCATACCCTATACTTTTTTATATTCAGCATATAACACGTAAGTCTACTTATGTCCTTATACTGGAATCCTGAAAACAGACAATTCAAATAACTAAGAAGGGAAGTTGAAGTAGAAAGCTAAAGGGTGAGTGGACTACACACATCAGAGAACAGTGTACAGCTAATGAATTGTTCTATTTTTCAAGTAACAGTCCACAAGAGTGTTCTCAGTATTTGCAAGTATAAATGGAAACTGACAACTGAGTTGAGCTGTCTGGTAGTAGCTCTCTCAGCCCTTTATCCAAGAGCAAAGAGAGGTTTTTCTTTCAAATATAGCATAAATCAAAAGGCACCTGCAAGAGTGTGCCATCTGGTAAATGTGTGCTTTCACTGTCTGCTTTGTTGATGTCAAGTAAAGGAACATGTCTCAGAAGTTACACTGACATTACATTTTGATCACTGAATGTGATTTATTCTCACCAAAAGCTCGTAGAGAAAAACACTGCAAGGGTTCCAGTTTCACAATATACTTTCCTTAAAGGATCAGCAGTGCTGAAGCTGTCAGACCACCTGAAAGTGCTCCCATCCAAAAAGTAAAATATCAGTAACAGCCAAGCCAAGGAAAAGAGTAAACTAGAAGGGCATCCCCTGTGGAAAACGTATGGTTTTCATCCTTGCAGCATCAGTGAACTTTACAGAATGCATAGGCAGAAAGTGTGAATTCCTAACACTAATGTTTAGACTCAGGCACTTGAAAAGCAGAAGAAAAAAATGTATCAGTAAGGAAGAACTGGTATCTAACAGACCTTTTATCACATGGTTAAAGAAGAAAAAAGAACACCCTGGTCAATTTAAAACAGGCAGTCAACATGTCCAAGTCTCAGTGAAGATCACCAACATTCTGGAAAGACCAGTGTATGGGAAGTCAAGCCATAATAGTGACACAGTGGTGGTGTTGAGATGCTTTTATGGCTCTATGAAAAAAAAAGATATCCTTCATCTCTGAAACACTTTTTTTCCCAAATACATTGGAATAAAGGCAAGAACTTCCAACACAAAATTAAAATTAGTTATGAGAAACCAGAAAGTCTTTATACTTGCAATGTGAATATGTGTACATGCAAACAGTTGAACTGGTGACTTTTCAGCCTGACTAGCACTGCTAGAGGGCACAGCCTGACACTTTATTTCTCCAGCTTGAATTAGGAACACTGACTCAATTTCTTGCAAATCCAAAATTTTCCTAAAGGATATTCAGGATAGAAGAGAAGGGAGTTTTCTGTAAGTAACACAAGGACAACACCTATCAATTGACTCCTAGCTGCACACAGGTAGCCCTCTCATGTTTTATGGATGACAGTGCACTGATGTACAGTGCATAAATTCCTGGTACTGTTTTTGATGGCGTTATGTTCAACAAAGATGGACCAGCAAGGCCAGTCTGCAGATCTCAGAAATGGGGGCATTCCTCTTGTATCCTCCAGAAGTCACCTGTCTTACTGGTATCTATAAAGTAGAATCTTTCCACTTTACAGGGACAAAAATGTATTTGGGCTAGTGCTTAGGCACTGTTTAGGGCTAAATGCTTGCTTTGCTAACAACTCTGCTTTTGAAGAAGAGCAGAAGGACTAATAAAGAGCATGCTTTGCTAATAAGTATCCTTGAAGAAGAGATGAAAGGCTGATAAAGAGGAATCATCCGTGCCCAGCAGGTGTCAGAGCTGGGGCATTGACAGAGAGGCCTGGAGTCAACAACACTGAGGGAAAGGTAAAGCTGGCAGGGGGAGATTGTAACCACCCACCCAATTCAAGGACTATGAAAATAACCCCCCCACACACCTTCAAGGAGCATGCAGGCTAATTTGAATATGCTTGACCAATAGTAGATGATGCAGTAATTACTAACCAGTTAGTGTAAATTTAAGTGGGTTTTTCTAGACCTATAACAAGATAAACATGTCATAGATTCTGTGTGCTGGTGTGCTGGCTTTGTGGAACCACCACCTAGCATCCATCTCTGTGCAGACAGGGAACACATCAAACACCTCTGCTATGGGTGTATACTGGAGTCCTGCACACTGGATAATGATCCCACCTCTGGGACATTATGAAATCCACCCAGTTTACCAATGGTAACTACAACACAACTGTCAAAACAAGCTGTCTTCATGCTGAAATTCACAGATAGGTATGTACTACTATAAAAAGAGGTTTTGAGTTGTTTGGGTTTTTTTTTGTCTTATCCAAAAAATACAATTAGATTTACTGACATCTTGATCAGAATTGAATGCAGAGACAGCTTTTGTTTCTCCAAGTTGAATTTAGAAAATGGTATTTTACTAAAAAGGAATCATCCAAGAGTGGGAGTGTCAATTACCCAAATTCGTTTATTTTTAGCAGACCTAACAAAAAGTCAGAAAAGCTATTTTCATTAAAAGGTACATCTAGAGCACAGGCCACTAGACTGAGAAGCTTTCCTCATGGGAAACCAAGTCAAGAGTTTAATACAGGTAAAACTCCTCTGCAAAACCTCTAATTTGGCCAGATAGAAAAAAAAAGAAAAAAAAATATATATACATACATACAAACCACAAGTCAAGAAGTCATTGAGGAATTTAAAATAGAACAATATAGTATCAAACGTAATGGAGAGAAGTTTCTAAAAGTAAAACAGATCCAACTGTATACCAGAGGGAAAAATCAGTTTAGCTCTAAAGTCAATGCCTCATCTTCTGCCTGGCTACTACCAGGAACCCATCTCTTTCCTAATACTAACCATATAAACCATACTAACCACTAAAACCATACTTTCCTAATGGAAAGTAAGTCTACAATATTACTTTGAGCCTGCCAACATACAAGCCATGAAGATACAGCCAGATGATCAAGGTCTGGATGGAAATGTCTGAAAACCACGACAGCACACTTAGTACTTTCATTCAGGTTGAACTATCATAACAACTCCAACATAAAAGGGGAGTTTGATGCTATGTAATTATTGAAGCAATACACAGTGGTAAAAACCCACAACAGCAGCTGATCCTGATGTCTTTCATGTGACAGACATGACCCATTTCAAAAAAAAGCTCAGATCTCTAGCACATTCATATTTAGTACAATCTCCTCTACTGACCCAACAAGGTGTCCGAGTTAATTTCCTAAGCAGGAAGGAACGTGTCTATGATGATGACAGTACTGGTAAGGAAAAAACATGCCACTACAGATGTTCTGTAGTCCTGTCGATAGGTAGTCCAATAATGACCCAGCACACGTGGGTGTATCCCATCCGGGCCCATGGATTTGTGTGCATCAATCCCTTTGAGTAGCTCCTGGACCCCCCCTACCTCAAATAGAGGGAAGCCCTTCATTCCCCAACCACTCCTACTTTCGTCCGGGATCTGTGGGTCCCGAGTGGCCTTCGAGGTAAAGACTGAGGCAAAGAAGGCATTCAGTATCTCCACCTTCTCATCATCTCCTGCTACCAGGACACCCGCCTCATTCAGCAAGGGACCTACATTATCCCTGGTCATCCTTTTACTATTCACATATCTGAAAAAAACTCTTTTTATTATCCTTTATGTCCCTTGCCAGCTTCATTTCCAAGCGGGCTTTAGCCCTCCTAGTCGCATCAATGGTGATCACAAGGAAAGTAAGTCCTAAAGCACTTTGGCTCCATAGGAGCTCTACTGAGCTCTAAAGCCTGAAGCTGGAACAGGTAAACTATCTGTAGCTGTTTCAAGCCCCAGGGACCTAAGAGGTACTGGCTAGCCTCAAGATCTTTCTAGCACAGCTGACCTACACTAGCCATTCATTTAGGTACCTCACTTAATTTAGATGGCTAAATTCCAAGAAAAACATGAAGCTCCTGAGAGTCAAAACAGCAGGATCATGTACTGATAATGGTCCTTACTCAGAATGGGAGTGTTTTTCTTAAGATGTTCAAATCACCACATGAGTTTTGGAGGACTCTTTACATTTCTAGAGGAGTAAAAGCATCAAATCAGATTCAGGACAGTTTCAGGACAGATTCGCAGGACCTGGGAGTCCTGGTGGACGAGTTAACTAAACCTGAGCCAGCAGAGTGCCCTTGAGGCCAAGATGGCCAATGGTATCATCCTGGGGTACATTAAGAAGAACATGGCCAGCAGGTTGAGGGAGGTTGTCCTCTCGTCTACTCTGCCCTAGTGAGGCCACATCTGGAGCACTGTGTCCAATTCTGGGCTCTCCAGTTCATAAAAACAAGAAACTACTGGACAGAGTCACGTGGAGGGCTACAGAGATGATCTGGGGACTGGAACATCTCTCATAAGGAAAGGCTGAGAGAGAGCTGGGTCTGTTTAGCCTGGAAAATACAAGACAGAGGGGATCTCATCAACACTTATAAATATCTAAAGGGCAAATATCAAGAGGATGGGGCCTGTTGTGGTTTTGTGTGGCAAGGTTCTGGTGGAGAATGGGGGGCTGCAAGGGGGGCTTCTGGAAGAAGCAGCTAGAAGCTTCCCCTAGGCCTGACAGAGTAGACACCAGCTGGGCTCAAGGACACACTCGCTGCTGACCAAGGCCGAGCCCATCAGTGACAGTCATAGTGTCTCTGTGAGAGAAATAAAAAACTAAAGTGGCTGCTTTTTGCCACCAGAGAAGGGAGTGAGAAGATGTAGGAAACTGTGAAGACATCAAGTTCAGTAAAGAGGAGAGGGGAGGAGGTGCCCCAGATGCCAGAGAGAAGATTGCTCTGCAACCCATGGAGAAGACCATGGTGGAGCAGGTTTTTCCCCTGCAGCCTATGGAAGATGATGGGGACTTAAGAGACCCCACCTGCAGCCCATGGAGAGACCCCACACTGGAGCAGGGGGAGACATGGAAGATGCTGTAACCTGTGTTGGAGCAAGCTCCTAGCAGGACCTGCAGCCCATGGAGAGAGATCCATGCCAGAGGAGGTTTGCTGAGGAGGACTTGTGACTCCATGGGGGACCAGGCTGGAGCAGTCTGGGCCTGTAGACTGGCACCCTGTGGAAGGGCTCCATGCTGGGGCAGTTGGTTAAAAGTTGAAGCTCCATGGGAAAGAACTCAAACTGCAGAAGTTCATGGAGGACTGTCTCCCATGGGTGGGATCCCACCCTGGAACAAGGGAAGAGTGTGAGGAACCCTGCTTGACCCCCTTCTCCGCTAAGAAGGAAAACAACTCATTAGGATCTGACCAAAACCCACATCCTCATCACCCCCTGTGCCACCTCAGGAGGGAAGAAAGGAAAGAAAACATGAATAAAGTTAAGTCTGCTAAGAAGGGAAGGGTGGGGGTGGTGTTTTAAGATCTGGTTGTATTTCTCATTCTCTGGTTTCACTCTGTGTGTGTGTGTGTGTAGTGTAATAAATTAGATGCTTTTGGTTTTTTTCTTTCTAGTCTGCACTGGGCCTGTTGTGCCCATGACACTAATTGTGGAATGATCTCTCCCTGTCCTTGTCTCCACTCCTAAGCCTCTCAATATATATTTTCTTCCCTGTCTGGATGAAAAGGGGAGTGATAGAGCAGCTTTGGTGGGTATCTGGCCTCCAGCTACAGCCAAACCACCACAGGGTCAGACTCTTTTCAGTGGTGCCCAGTGACAGGGCAAAGGGCAATGGACATAAACTAGAACACAGGAAGTTCTGTCTAAACATAAGAAAGGAAAAAAAAAAAATCTTTGCTCTGAGGGTGACAGCACTGGAACAGGCTGCCCAGAGAGGATGCAGAGTCTCCTTCTCTAGAGATATTCAAAACCTGCCTGGATGCAATCCTGTACAACTTCCTCTAGGTGAATCTGCTTTAGCAGGAGGCTTGGCCTAGATGATCTCCAGTGATCCTTTCCAACCCCTACACCATTCTGTGATTCTTGAGATGTTTAGAGGAATCTGCAAAGTGAATGGCTGGAAGCAAAAGATGAGGACTCTTTACAGAAACAACCTTGATCTGAAGTTGTAAGTATCTGCAAAGAAGAAAACTGACAGATATACCGTGTGTGTGTGTGTGTGTGTGTGTGTGTGTGTGTGCGTGTGTGTTAAAAGAAACACCAATCACTTCCAGCCATCAGAATTAATATTAGACAACAATAAGACAAATTCTTTTAATCTGTTCTTTAGATCACCTATCCAAAAAGTTTTACTGGAACTGAACAGGTGGAAGAGTGAGACTTGAATCTTTTACGGGAACACGATTCAGCATCACAACCTTTCACTGATACAGATGAAGTAAGACAATCCAGTCCAATCCAATCCAATCCAATCCAATGGCAACTGCAAACACTCAGATCAGTGCAGATTACAATGGCCACTTTCAGAGATATTTCTGGAGCCTCGTTCTCTGCCCTATCCAGGTAAAAGGTTTGAAAAATACCAACATTATAGGACTTCAGGATGTTCTCCCTCTAAAGAACATAAGTAACTTGAATGTATTTTGCCATAAAGATTTTTTAACTGACACAGATGGCATATAGTAGATAGTCAATCTTTGGCAACGCTCCTGGAAAGGCTGGAATTGCTGATAGAGAACACTAACAAGACATAGTAGCAGATACACATGACTGCTAGAAGACAACAGAAGAAGGTAAGATTTACAGACAGAAATTAATACAATCAAAATACCTCCTATCTCATGGCACAGGCATACCCCAGCACCTCAGGATTTTAAAAACACTGAAATGTCCCTGGCTATGGCTGTACCCAAACATCAAGTATTACTAAGGGCACAGTACACCTCTGCAGATATAGTGATAGTATGATATTTTACAGACAACAGTGAAAAATATTAATAGATTCTGAGTTTTCCTCAATGAGGACATACAGGTGAAACCATTAGCTGAATATGGAATTGATCATTTTAAGTGTCTGCTGAATTATTTAAGACAAACTAGCCTTCATCAGGCCTCACTCTAATCTTCAATTTACTCTAGTGAAATCTTTTCCTTTGGTACGAACTCATTAAAAACACATCCATCAACGAAGAAGCTGTGAAGCCACGTGAGGATTGCTTGCCAAATTCTATTTGGGTTAGCTATCAATGTATTTCACAAGGTCTGGGCATTAATTACTTCTGAAACAATATTTCATAATTCCCTCAATTTTGAGTAAATAGAAGTGATCAAGGAAAAACCCGTTTCTTTGTTTTCACTCCTGGACAACATAAGAACATATTTCCAAATATCTCAGGGTTTAAGAAAAGAAATTAATTAGGAGCTATCAGTCATGGCTCTCCAGACACTATTCTCAGGTATGAGACTGCAGGTACAGCTGCCTACATCTGAGGTCAAATGCTGAAAAGTGTAGCTTAAAATGGAAATTATGCCAACGTATCTGAAATACTTAAAATGTATATTTATCATTCCTGTTTTCTTAAAACTTATTTACTCTACAAATAAAAAGGAGGGATGTCTGCCAACAAGTTCTTTTTTAAGTGAGTGTTTCTTGCTGGCCAGATTTTTAGATGTAAGGAGAGTTGAACATCATCTGTTTCTCAGTGGCACGTCCTGTCTGCAGGACAGGCACTCACAAAAGCCCCTTTCACAGTGACTACACCATCAGGTCCGTGTCATCTCTTCCTCCTGTACCACTCTTCAGTAGAAATATTAATGTTGGTACAAATGGAAACGCGTGCACGTAAGCAACAGAAGACAGAGCAGCACAAATGTCAACAGAATGAGCTGTATTTCTTCTCAGGGCACCATTCCCAGCAGGCTGCAATGTCAAATTAAATATGAGTCAACAGTGTGCCCTGGCAGTCAAAAGGGCTACTGTGTCCTGGGGTGCATCAAGCACAGCACAGCTAGCCAGTCAAGGGAGGCAACTGTCTCGCTCTACACTGCACTAGTGCAGCCTCACCTTACCTAATGTGTGGAGATTTGGGCAGCTCAATAGAACAAGGATATCAAAATACTGGAGTGTGTCCAGAGCAGGGTGAACAAGACAGTAAAAGGTCTCAAGGGAGCAGCTAAAGTCACTTGGCCTGTTCAGTTTTGGAGAAGGCTTCATCACAGTCGACCACTTCCTCAAGAGGAACAGTGGAATGAGAGGTGCTGATCTGGTAACAAGCAATTGGATGTGAGGAAATGAAATGAAGCTGCACCAGGGGAAGTTCAGATTGGACAATAGGTAAATGTTCTTCACTGAGAGGATGGTTAGTCACTGGAACTGGCTCCCCAGGGAAGTGGTCATGGTATGAAGCCTGTCAGAGTTCAAAGAATGTCTGGACATTGCTTTTAAGTCAAATGGTTTAGTTCAGGGTAGTCCGGTGAGGAACAGGAAGTTGGACTCAATCAACTTTATGGATCCATTCCAACTCAAGATATTCTGTGATCATTCCCTATTTCAGCAACCCACTAGGAAACAAGCGTTTATTTTACACATAGATTCCACACAAGGGAAAAAAAACCCACAAACAAAACAGTGGGCAACAACCTGCCCAAGATTTACAAGAAGCTGAAGTTAGAAGATTCTGATATAGAGACATCCTCAAGGCAACTGATGACTTCTAATCATCTAAAAGATCTGTACAAAAAAGCTTGGTACCACCAATCAAGAACCACCACATAAGGTGTTCAAAGATTCCCTTATCCTCTGTGCTGCTCGTCAGCAATCCTGGCCAGACTGCTTGGACAGGTGCATGGGTGGTGTTCAGAAGAACGTGGGTATCACACTACAAGTCATACACAAGAAGTCAATTTATAATAGACTGAGCAGGTAAAATTCATATCAAGGTTTTATAAGTAAAAATCACTTTTCCTCCTCCATAAAATTTCATGTCAATAGGCGTTTTTTACTCATTTTTCCATGAAACTTAAAACTTTTTGGTTACTGTAAACTCCTCTTTTGCATTTATTCTTAGAGGAAAGTTCTGAAAGTTTGATTTAAACAAGCAAGCAATAAGATGCCCTTGTAAGTTGCTTCATGACCCTTACAATTTTAATATCTCAGGGAAAAAAAAACTCAGATTCAGATCTAATTAATACAAATGAACAGTAATAGAAGATAATCTTTAGTACTTGAATATTTTACAGTCAAAAAAACACTGAACAAATGTTGATTTACACGTATCTATTATGGCTTTATTAAAAGCAATTATATTGAACACTTTCCAACAGCCTCTCAAATATGAACGTATTATTTCTTTTCTCACACTCTATTTCTTAAAAGTCTCTGACCTTGCTTGCTTAAAATTAATATAATTATATTACCAGATCACATTCTTAATTATACTTTATTTCAGCAAACTACCTCCATTACTTCTTTTTCCTCTTATTTTCAAAAAGTCCTACACAACACCATAACTCAGAATAGCATTTAACTTGGATTTCCTATTTATTTACAACATGATCTGTCATTAAAAAGTGTTCGTAAGAGTTCTTGTTGAAAAACTACTCAACAAGCCATGTTTCCCAATAAACCAGATGATTTAGAACCTTTTAGCTTCTGCTTTCTTAACGTACCTATAGTTTTATTTTATTTTGTCATCCTGAAGTTATTTTCCTGTGCAGTTGACTTGCACCTCCATGGCCCAAATCCCTTTCTTTTCCCTGTTCTTTATACTTAAGATTACTCATGGTGGTGGATCTCCTTCTAAGCTTCTCACAAGAGAATATCAAAACAAGTATTACTTTTCACACATTATCAGCATGGAGGGTTTAAATGGCCTAAACAAGATATATGAAAAGCAAGGCTGTTCCCAGGTGAGTCAACAGTGAACTCATGCAAAAACACTGTCAGTGCCTAGAGCACAAAGGAAGAACATACTCTAATAGTGGAATGGAAGCAATTATCTGATGTCAGCTTAGCTCACCTAGCCAGAGGAAGGCCTTGTTGTTCCTGGAATGCTGCACAATATAAGAGAATTATACTAATAGGGGGAAAAACAAAACAAAACAAACAACCACACAGCTTAAACAACTACGCATGGTCATGTTGCACGGTCATCAACGTTCAAGATGGACATCATGCTATGCCACCTAGACAAAACTATTCAAGTCAAAAGAAAGCTGTTATTTCAGGGCAGGACCAAAAAAGGGAAAAAAAAATCCAAAACCCAAACTCACCACAACTCCAAACTGCTCTGGTTCTGACAAATCATTGTATTCACTCTTGAATTTCGACAACGCATTCAATTGTTCTTGTTCAGGAAGATGTTTTATTAAATTCTGTCAAGAAAAACAAAATAGGCTTAAAAACCTCACGTTCTGTGTTGGTTGTATTATTGTAGGCAAATGGTATTACCCATGCATAATTACCACACACTCCAAAGACAAAACTCCTCCCTGAAGACAGCAGAATGTAAACAAGCAACACACAAATTAATATAACTGAGGGTGTAAAAAGTAAGTGACTCAATACTGCTAGCTAGCATTTTTTTGCTGATTCTAGAAACGCTCCTGTAGTCTGTTTTAAACACCACTTTTAAAGAAAGAACGTGCTTGATTGGCACTATGCAAGCAGGAAACTAAGGAGCAAATAGAACAAGATTTTTAAGTGTACTATATCCACCTAAAGGATGGCAAGAGTTATTAATGCTAGGCAAAAAAGTTTGAAAACGGGTAATTTGTTTCCTAGTATTTCAAAGCAAAAGCTTAAACGTGTTACACCCTGCTTGGACTGAAGACTCACCAGAAATAGGAATTCAGAAGCAGGACTCTGCTTCAGCTCAGTGTAGGGATTTATATGGAGAGCTTGGACACTTACACAAGTGAATGCCTTGTGAACACCGGTAAGGGAATCTAAACATGTCACCTTCATCTGATCATCGGAAGAATTCCAGGCTTCATGGAGCTTACTGCACAATGAGACACTTTGATTTATGTATAGAAACTTACATGTAGGCACCTGAATCCCACTGTAATTACCATCAGCTAGGTTGACTAAAACTGGCCATTCTGAGATTTGGGATAATTTGAGTCCATAGCTCAGTTCTGTCCCTTCCCAAGGCAACAACTGTAACTACCAGACTTTCTTTCTTAGCTTATGACTTGTATTCCCAGTTACACAGTGGCTATGCTTCCATCATGGTAAGGAAACGAGAGCGATTCTCATGTGTGTTCTTTCTTAAAACACTCCCTGGTCTACTGGTAAGATCACTCTTCTGCACTGAAATTTAAGGATTCAATCCTTCTAACACTAAATCAGGTCAAGCAAACACAGCTGTCCCACTGGCTACTATCATGTTTAAAGAAAGGATCAGAAAGACTAACTAGCACTTCCATTTCTGACGCAAAAGGCAGGCATTAAGTCAAAATTGGTTTTATTACTCAGCAAGTAAGTAGCTTTGGTGATATACAATAAAATATGTATTTTAAGTTAGTGAACAGGTTCTCCATCTGAAAGTCTCAAGAAAAAAGCACCCTAATTTTATCCACAAAAGATCTTAATTTGTTCTTCTAAAGGAAGTTCAGCCAGTTAGGTTGTACAGATTACCTTTCTGAGGCCAGCGATATAAAAAGTCATAGCTATGCTTTGCTGTACATACTTCCTTAATTTAAGAGGAAAGAATTCAACTCTTTAACAAGTACCCCAAAAATATCTCTAAACTGAAAAGTCAACTCAATGGCCCTACACTATCTTCAGAACCTCTAAGGACTAGTTCAAAGGTATTTATTCAAGTTACAATAGCACACTTGGGCTGTAGTATGGACGCTCCTCTTGTTAAAGAGCCAAATTCTAGATTTGTAACTAAAGTGTTAGAAGTTTTTTCAAAGCAGCTTGAATATTTTGTGTAATACTACCTTTAACTTTTTATAATTCTATCTCTTAGCTTTTGTAACAATTGCCATTTTATAGCAGTTTAGCATTTATCAAACCTTTTTTCTAAAGGATAAAAAGACCTAAACAGTCCTTTATCACGGTTGTATTTTTTAGTTGTTTTTTTTTTAATGTAAAAATAGTTACTATTTTAAGATTTGATTCTAAGGACTATAGTAATTTTTTTTTTAACAATATTTTGTCATATCCAAAGTAAGGATTCAAGTCGTTTATAAAGAAATTAAATCAGCAAATAAGAAAAACTAGATTATCAAGCAAAGGTCTACATAAACCAAAGTAAAAGTAAATGAGAGTTAAAGAGTAGACTGCTTCAACAGAGTGCCCATTCTCAAATAAGTATTTTGGTTAAAAAAAGGAAACTATTAAAAATGCATGAATGTTCATGCTTAAAATAATAATGTAAATGTAAATGGAGCTTGATTTGGACATGGTCAGACATTGTCAGCATGAAGAATTTATGTCAGCAGTCATATATGTCCTTACCATTATTACATCTGGGAAAAAAAATTGTAACAAAGACTACAGAAATTATGGATAAAGATGTCCAGTCAGTAACACTGAGCAAAAATTAAAGGGCAAAGGGTGTAAAGACACATTTTAAAGTGCAAATTCATAAAGCACTCATTATTGTCTTCATATACAACATCGAAATAACTACTTCTAAATATAATTCTTTAATCCTTGCTGACATCAGAATATTATTTTTGATGCTAAAATAATTTTTGCAGAAAAACTGACCACAAAACTTTTTAAAAAGAGAAGCAGTCAAATGCTGAATGAATGTTTTCAATATTGAGCATCAGGGGGAAAAAAAAAGGAGCAGCTGATATCAAAGCAGCTTTATGGTGTTCAGATAAAGCTTTTGAACTTGTAGAGATGAAACACGTTTTGAATATCAAACAAAGAATAAGCACGACAAAGAATTTTGACTAAGTCACAAGAAACATTCCAATAATTAGTCATTGACTATTTGGATAACAATTTGACTTTTGGAGTTTTTACTTCTTTCAGGACTAAATTTCTAACTGGAGAAAGTGAGAGAAATAAGAGAAAAAGAGAAAGAGGGATGATGGGAGAGAGAGAAGGGAAGGACACATTTTAGTTCTTTAAGGATAACAAGAGCAGTATTAAGGACAAATTTCCAACTTCACCAACTGTGACATTAGGATACACAGAACAATATTTAGAGCTAGACAGAAAAAAAATAAGGCGAGAAATTTCTAGAAAGCAGTAGTACTATAATATCTAGGGGTTCTGACATCGCTTTATTTCTCATTGCTCTACTCTGTTTTACTTGGGTAATTAACTAGATTAATTTTCCTGAGCTGAGTCTGTTTTGTCCACGATGATTACTGCTGAATGATCCCTCCCTGTCTTTATTTTGACCAGCAAGTCTTTCATTATATCTTCTCTGTCCAGCTGAGGAGGGGAGTAAGTGATAGTGGCTTTTGTGGGACAGAGTTAATTTTCTTTCTAGTAGCTGGTGTAGTGGTGTGTTTGGGATTTAGGATGAGAATCATGTTGGTAACACACTGATGTGTTTATTGATTACCAAGTAGTTGGGGACTTTTCCGCTTCTTACACCAGCCTGCTAACAAGAAAGTGAGATGGCACCCAGGAATCTGGGAGGAGACACAGCCAGGACAGCTGACCCAACCTGGCCAAAGAGATATTTCATACCATAAAACATCATGTTCCATTTATAACTGGGGCAGGGCTGAGCGCCTGCTGGGGGTCTGGTACAGCACTGACTTTTGGGCAACGGCTGAATATCTGCCTACCTATAGGAAGGGGTGAATTAATTCCTTGGTTTGCTTTGCTTGCACATGTAGGCTGAGAGGCTGGGCAGTTTGTGGGGGTATTGTGTAGCAACAACTTCGGGTGGAGAGAAATTGTGCTGTTCATCACTTGTGTATATTGTTATTGTTCATTTTTTTTGTGTGTCCTGTTAAAACTGTTTTTATCTCATCCTACGAGTTCTCTCACTCTTCTGATTCTTTTCCCCATCTTGCCAGGGAAGAGTGAGCAAGCGGCTGCACGGTGCTTAATTGTTGTCCAGGACTAAACCACGACAGTGGGTGCCTGGCTTCCAGACAGGGTCAACCCAACATGCAAGGGAATAAATAGACTATCATATGCTATTTGAATACATACCAAAGAAAAATTCCAGTTTAGGTGTTGCCAACATATATGTCAAAAACAGAGAGCATAAATTCAACTGTCTCAATAAAAATCAACCACCTTTACCGTGGTGGTTTTTGGCTGGGGTAGTGTTCTTTTTCTTCAGAGTAGCTAGTACAGAGCTATGCTTTGGATTTGCAGTGAAAACAGTGCAGATAATACAGGGCTGTTTTAGCTATTGCTGAGCAGTGCTTACACAGAGCCAAGGCCTTTTCTTTCTCACACTGCCCCTTCCAGCGAGTAGTCTGGGAGTGCACAAGAAGGTGGGAGGGGACACAGTCAGGACAGCTGACCCCAACTGACCAAAGGGATACTGCATACCATATGATGCCATGCTTACCAATACAAAGCTGAGGAAAGAAGGAAGCAAGGGGACATTCAGAGCGATGGCAGCTGTCTTCCCAAATAACACATGTGATGGAGCTCTGCTTTCCTTGAGATGGCTGAACACCTGCCTGCCCATGGGAAGTGGTGAATGAATTTCTTGGTTTGCTTTTCTTGTATGTGCAGCTTTTGCTTTGCCTATTAAACTGTATCTATCTCAATCCACAAGTTTTCTCACATTTATTCTTCTAATTCTACCTCCCCATCACACCAGAGGGGAGTGAGTAAGTGTCTGTGTGTGCTTGGTTGCTGGCTGGGGTTAAACCATGACATTTACAAATCTAAAAGAACTACAGTTCACAGAAAAGAAAAGGAAAAAAAAAAGAAAAAAAAAGAAGAAATAAAAAAAGATTATTGCTGTGATTTCCGAGCCAAAAGTTTACATTAAGAGGCTTTTTACCTACAGGTTTCTATTTAATGAGAAGCTTACCCTGAAATATTGGAACTTAAAGTATCAATTTCCTTACCTGAATCATGGACTCTGACAGCTGTGTTTCATCTACTTCCAATATCATCATTTTGATTTCCTCGTAAGGCACTCGGAAAGAGCCAAGGAAAATTGCTAAAACAAGGATTCAACACATAATGAAGAAAGCAAGTCAACAACAATCTTTTCTCTACTTACAAAACACCAATTAAACAGGCTATAGCATCTACAGGTTAACAAACACTACGCAAAGTAATACAGAAAAGACATAACAATTTAAAATGTATTTTTAATTTCTGTTCTCCCACAGTTCCAGCCTTCTCCATCCATTTGTTATGCACAACACCCAGCATCACTGAAGATCTCTATAAGCAGCCAGAAAAAAGTCTACTCTGCAGGATAATCATTGCTTTTAGAAGTATTTTGTGCTGAGGAGACAATTACATTTTTTTCTTCAATGGTCTTGTCATAGCTTCCTCATTAAAAAGCACCATAAGAAACCAAAACCATATAAACAGTTAAAACCCAAAACACTCTTATAGAAACTGTTTATTTGTTCACATAATCCAATCATTTTCTATTTTATCTCAGGCAGTATTTAGGAACCTGATCCTTATAGCGCTCCTCTCTGCCAAAACTTTATCATCTTTATTTGCATACTATTGCATAATACCTTAATATGATCATCTTTTTTTGCTAGGGAATGGTGACGGGGGGAGACAGTATTCATTGAGGAATATGTTGAAAATATTGATAGATAATCGTATATATCACTACTTGCTTGTATTTCAATATAAATAGAAGAGTATAATTTCAGCCTTAAACAAGGGATAACCTTTTAACTGCTTTCTGGGTCTTTTTAGAGGTGTTTCAGTTGTATCAATTCACATTTCAGCACCAACTTCTGCACATATTCTCACACACTTTACACAAAAATGGTTCTAAGGCAGTCATATAAGACAGATTTTTACACTACATTATTTTGTCATAAAATCACAATCTACTTACACAGGTTCTGTGCAATCTTTGGATCCAAAACTTTTAATTCTTTGATTCGTTTCTTAATGGATTTCCTTTCTTCAAAATCCTCCTCCTCTTTTTTAACTACCAAAGTAAACACAAATGCACTCACTGTTAACTCTTAATATTTAGAGAAAATACAGAATAATACAGAAAATATATTTGCTATCATGCATAGTAATTGCATAAAGGAAAGAGTAAATCATAGAACACACAAACAGAGAATACAGAGGTTTTGCATTTATTGCTTGCATTCTCAAAACTTGTACTCTTCAAATTTGTCAGCGTGTTAGCCTTCTAAAACACTTATTTATATGTACATATATATATACATATACACACTTTAAAAACCTGAATAAAGGCACTAATGTTAATTTGTTAATTATATATGATTGTTATATAATATATGAACAGTCTGAGGTCATGAAAGTCATACTTAAAATACCACGCAATACTTCAGTCAGCCTGCCTAGGTTAACACTCTTAGATTTAACAATAACAAATCTTATACAATATATGGCAATATGTATCAACATGGAGCACTAAAGAAACAACCCAAAATGTAAGATTTTTTGTGACTGCTTTTGGCTAAATATATGCACCAAAATTATGAAAGACCTCTGGCTCGTGAAAAAATAAGTATTACCTTAGAACATAAATGAGCATATACCTATTCTCCTTATCTCCTCCCAAAAGATGTATTTTTAAATACATGATGCAAACAAGGTATTATAAAGTACCACAAAGACAAAATTATTCTATAAACAAATATTAACATTGCTGGAAATTTTGCCTTATTCTTTCTTTTCAGAAAATAATTCATACAAACATGATCTCCCAAATGCATTCTGTAAGCTGCATGTATTTCTTATTATTCACACATTGTCGTAAGAATTTCAGTTATATAACAGCACAGGCTTGATAATGTATTAGCAGGAATCATTCCAATTAGTATGCAAACAACTCAAAAAGACCAAAACCACACAAATCTTTCCTTAGATCCAATCTGGCTGTCCTCTTTTTATTTTCTGCCTTCTGTCCACCCATACCCTACCTCCTCACCCAAATCTTCACCGTCAAATGTTGTTACTGTTTTTTATCTAATATTCTATTTCAGAAAGTAAGTTCGTTTTCAAGCTTTTACAGCATGATTGTTCAAATTAAGCTATATATACTTCAAATATCTGAGACTTGAAAATACGTTGTAATAAAACTATATGCTGCTGGCTTCAGGAGGAGATGGATATAGATAAGACTTGTCAAGAAAATACAGGATTAAAATTTTTAGGTCACTGATGATTCTTAGCAAAATGAGATGTAACATGAATTATCAGAAGGATTTCCCTAAACTGAAATTACTTTTGTAAATTTTCACAGCTCTGTCATTCATTGAAAAAAAAGGGGAGGGGGGAGGCACAATAAATTTTGCCTAGGATTGGGATACACACTAAATTACCTCTTCAGCTTTTTGAGCTTTGATGTCTAGGTTACTACCAAGGAGTTTGAACTCAAAGAGACCTCACCTAGGGATTAAAGGCACTAGATTCTAGTCCTTTTTGAGTTTGTGCAGGCACAAATTTGAATCATCTCTCAAATCACTTCTAATACTCTACACCTGCTAAGCAGCATGATGCTCCTCTTGAGAATATGACACGGTGCAGAAAAGAATCTGACAAGTGAAATTACTGAGCTAAGGGATAAAGCAGACCTTGGAAGAAGGACTGATATCCAGCATCCCAACAAACGGGTTACAAAGCCACAATATTCCTCTTTTTGTCTTTCTTTTCACACAGATTTAACAGTAAGGTTAGTTAGCATTCTTGTCCCAGGAAAAATGACACACACAGCTTACTACCCATGTGAAAGCAAAAGAAGTAGGTTTTAACTATCAAAGTGAGAAGACAATACCTCCTGTCCAAAAGGAACAGAACAACATTTGAACTACTGGATAAAAAGGAGGTTATCACTAAACCTTCACTTTTTTTCTGGTGATGCTTTAAGAAGAGCCCTTACTGAACCCAGAAGTGCGTGTCAAGGGCTACAGATCTCAGGATCGTGCAACTGTTGTCTCCTGCAGTTACAGACATCTCAGGTGTCTTATCAGCTACATGCTGAAGAGTCATTCTCAAAAGCATCATTTTGAGTTGCCTTTCTTATCAATGTTAGAACCGTAAATTCTATTAGAAGACCCGGAACACCTCTATAGTACAGGTTCCATGCATTACTCATCTAAATCAGAAGGAAGATACAGTAATGCTTTATGGTTATCTTGGAACTTTGCAAATCAACATTTTACAGGAAACAACATAATTTCCTCAACAGTCACAATAAAAAAAGTGAAATTATCCGAATTTATTAATTTACTCAAACTTGGCCTGACAGTCTTGAACTAGTTACTAAGAGAAGCTGAAATAGAAAAACAAATGCAAATGTTTGCATTCTCCAGCAGTAAAACACAATATTTATGCATTAAAAGTCTTAAAAAACAGAAAAAACACACAGATACTCAAACATACAAAAAACCAGCAGTTAAACATGGACTATTTTAATTCTAACTTTCAAATCAAGAAACAATACTGCAAATGAGCGGGCTAATTTCCTCTGGAATTTTCACCCAGGGCAGGGTTCCTCACATCGTTACAGCAATACCTGAGCCATCTCAACCCTAAGGAAAGGTCTAAGCATACAACTTGCTTTAGGAATTGTATGCAGTTGCACAGTTATGCAACAAACTACACCACTGCAAACTTACGTGATAATTCTTCAGGAGAATTCAGTTCACATCCTTATGTAGTCGGCAGCAATAAAAAGCAGAGGATACACATTACTTGTCTTCCCTATTGGAAATGTTGCACTTTCCAATGAAAACTTTGATACTGCTTCCAGAAATTTTACCTCATTTGCTTATTATTTTATAAGGGAGCAACAAAAACCAAAAGACTAAATTATTACCTACTCCCAACAAGAAAAAAAATGGAAGAAGCCCATTGTGGAGTGAAAAAGAAACATTTGATAGAAAGATCTGAATAGGTGATGTAAATATCTCAATTAACAGCAAACAAAAGAAAAGAAGAAATCAAGCATTTATTTGAGGAGGGCACTGGAACAGGGAGGAATGCATACAGAAGACAGAAAATGGGAAGCATCCACACAATACTGGAAAAAGAGAAAACATCACAGTGAGAGTGGGCAGCTGCTGGAGAAAGGAAGTGTTGTCAGATATAAGTCAGTGTTGTACTGAAAGAAGAATCAAACCAGGGGATCTCCAAATACACAGACAGCTCTTTCAGCTCCAGAAGTTGGATCATCATATTAAACCATTAACTTTTGCAAAATCACATGGCTTATTTCAGGTATTGTACACCTAAACAGGACTCATAGAATCACTTGGATTGGAAGAGATTTTCAAGATCGAGTCCAATCACAGCCTAACACTGCCTAGTCCACCTCTAGACCATGCCTTGAAGCACAAATGTAACATACAAAGAACCACATGTCCTTTCTTGCTGTCTATATATTACATCTATCACACTGGAGGGACATGCATTACCCCAGCACCTGAACTGACTAGTTTTTAGGCAGCAGTACCTCATCGGATGCTCCAACTCCTCTGCCCTCTCAGGCTGGGAAACACAGTGCTACAGCACTTTGAACCACACAAAATTCATCTCACACTTTCCACAGTTCCTCCTATCTCCACAACCCCACATCCTTATTACCATCACTCCAAAATTAATAGATGTGGGTATCAGTGTACAAATGGACAAATACCTCAAACAACCTTTAGGTACTGGAAAGACTGCTTTCATCATCCCCTTCAAACATGACTCTATATACAAATTCAACTGTACCTTCACCTGTGGCAATGATCTGACCAAAATCAGAGTCCTGAAGGGAGTGGTGACAGAACTGTTTTACAAATATAGCATCACAGTTGGAAGCCTGCAGAATACCATTTCATAAAAATGTGGACTGAATCCTACATAGCTACTCTGCAGATCTCTCAAGCAATAACATTCTTGGTAGGTGCCACTGACATAATTTGTACATTCAGGAATTGCTATCTGCATTTCCATTTCTGCTGCTGGTCTTTATATAGTCTGCTACCCACAATTTTTGTGTCAGAAAAAACATCTGTGCATCTGTATGCTAAACAAAACTCCCCCGCCCCCCCCCAAAAACAACCCTCTTCTAAAATACATCATCCTACTGAATAAAAACAAAATACCCTTGAAATGCAGGCTTCGAAAGGAACATGCAGATCTGAACATTTATTTTAATAAGTCTGAATTCCTAGTTCAGATTAAACTTGAAAACTACCTTACACAGAAATCTACAGAACACTCAACAGAGTTATTTTGTCACTAAGTAACACAGAGTACAAAAAATTATACAAGACCTTGCACCTTTCCTACCCTCTTAGCTAAGACAACAGTCATCTTGTAGTCTGTCTTCACTGAAAAATGAAAGAACAAGCCTGGGGTCACAGGCTCAAAGGATGTACCCATATCAAGTCTCACTATGAAAATAGATGCCAACCTCATCTGTTTAGAAGTCTAACTCTTAAAATAAAATGACAGCTTGTGTCCCATATAGTAGTGTATTTTACTGAAAGACCTGCATTCTTTATCTCAAAAAAAGTTATCTGGAATCAGAGAAATAGATACTTGATAGAAGATGAAATTGTAGCTAAATATCAAACGCTACAAACATTGTAGCAAAGCAAAATTGTGGAATGACTTGCTATAAATCACAGAATTGATGTTGGGAGGGATCTCTGGAGGTCATCTGGTCCAACCCCACTACTCAGGCATGACCACCTACAGCCAGGTGCACAGGACCATATTCAGACAGCTTTTGAATATCTTCAAGGATGGAGGAAGAATCCATAACCTCTGTGGGCAAGCTGTGCCAGCGCTCAGTCACCCAAATAGAGCAACCAACTTGAAGGTTGTATCAGCCCAACTGTTAGCCTTGGGGACTGTTCATCACTCCCAATAACCTAATCCAAACCTTCTGCAGGGTACAGGCTATGTTTCAAGTACTACGGAAAAGCTCTCACAACACTCCAGCTTACATTATATGCACATAAATATCCAACTTGAAAAATCAGTATGAAGCTATTAACTATGGTAGGAATATAAATGATGTTTCACAGTTTTGTCTGTCAGCACTGAAACCGAAACCATTTCCATTACTTTACATCAAGTTGGATTGCAGACTCCTAGGAAGTATGGATACTTACTATTCTTCTTCATATTCACTACAACAGGTATGTGGAAAATACAATGCAAAGGTGTTAATACATTCCAAGTTCCTGTTTATTCAGGCATCTGTCCTTTTTCACAATTTCTATTCATCAGTGATTCATACTTTTGGAATGGTAGTCGCTGCAATAATTCTGAAGTTTTAACAATTGTTTTCTGAGCAGTATTAAAAAGATTGTCACTTCTTACCTCCCCCAGTCATGCACACATGCACTGCTGTCCCTATACTGACAATGCTGCTGTTGAATTGGCTTGATTCATGCACACACTGTGATAGATCCATTATGCATCATGATAATTCATTCAAAATAGAGGATTTTATCACAGATAATTACTCAACGGTACATAAGGATTGGCATCATTGATAACACAAAGGTACCAATGTAATCAGGCATTTTATCTCTGACAGGCTATTGCACGATAATTCAGAAAAAGTAACTTATGCCTCTATACTCAGCTCTTAAATACATTCAATGACTGACTTTATAGATACTTTCACACAAAGCTTCTCTGTGAATCAACCCATTTTTTCAATATTTTCATTTACCACAAAATACCCATCCTATTAAACTTGTACAGTTACATAATCTGCATGAGAAAACAACTGAAGCATATATAATATGTACATGAGTTGGAGAGTAATTGTATTTCTAAATGTAATATACCAATAGTTTTTCTTACAGTTTCAGATGGCTTTAGCACACAGCACCTCTTACATTACTCAATGCAGTCTTTAATTTTCTGTATATGCACCACTTTAAATGCATACAAATAAGTACTTAGTCTGAGAATCTTTACAACTGCCAGCACATGCAACCTGCCCACTGAATACTGTACAATCATGGCACAAACAGGTGGTCCAAGAATTAAGAAAAAAAACCAAAACCCAATAGGTAATTAAGATGGACATCTAATTTCCTTACTTGCAAGAAGTCATAGGCCAACCAATCCCGTATCAGGAACTAGTACACTGGCAAGTGATTAACCAAATGGACTTGTGTTTGTGCTTCCACAGAATCACAGGATTGTAGGACTTGGAAGTGACCTCAAGAGATCATTGAGTCCAACTCCCCTGCCAAAGCAGGTTCCTTAGATCATTTCACCTTTTTTAAAACAGAAATACCTTCATAATTTTATTGTGAAAACTTAAGTGTTATCATACTGACTAGTTTCTAAATAAAGTTAGTTCATTCAGCTGCCCAGCAGAGAAGAACCTGGGAGTGTTGACTGACAGCTGGCTGAACATGAGCCAGCAGTGTGCCCAGGTGGCTAAGAAGGCCAATGGCATCCTGGCCTGTATTAAGCACAGTGAGGTGAGCAGGATTAGGGACGTGATTGTTCCCCGTACTCCATGCTGACTGGTGAGGCTACACCTTGATACTGCATTCAGTTTTGGGCCCCTCACTACAGAAAAGACAATGAGGTGCTGGAGCGCGTCCAGAGAAGGGCAACGAGGCTGGTGAGGGGACTGCAGAATACATGTTATGAGGAGAGGCCAAGGAAACTGAGGTTGTTGAGCCTGGAGGAGGTTGCGGGGAGATATAATTGCTCTCTACAACTACCTGAAAGGAGGTTGTGGAGAAGCTGGGGCTGACCTCCCTAGTGAAAAGTGATAGGAAGTGGCATCAAGTTACATGAGGGAACATTTCGACTGGATATTAGGAAAAACTTCTTCACAGAGAGGGTTGTTAGGCATTGGAACAGGCTGCCCAAGAAAGTGGTGGAGTTTCCGTCCCTGGAGGTATTTAAAAAACCAATTAGATGTGGTGCTGAGGGACATGGTTTAGTAGTGGATGGCAGGTTAGTGTGATGGTTGGACTTGATGATCTAAAGGGTCCCTTTTCCAACCAAGACAATTCTATGATTCTATAAACCAAAGACATTCAGCTCTCACATTTTTTAATAACAGCTGATATAATGCTGAAGGGGGAAAAAAACCCAAAAAGTAAAAACAAACCCCTCCCAAAAAAAACCCAGTACAAAACACAACCCACAACTTGGAAATCGTATTTCTTACGAAGTAATTAGCTAAAATACTCTCAGAAACATGACTTTTATAAATCAGAATAAATTTTTTCTTAGTTAAAATCAGAACACCTGCTTGGCTCCACACTGGAACTGAAAATTTTAGACAAGATTGGTTCAGTTCCTGGAAGGATTTCAAACTTTGGTGATTTTCTTGTCATGGAAAAGGAAAAAGGGGGTAATAGAGATGCGTTTTCTGCTACAATGGAGGTTGCTGAATAGGGAAAAGCAAAATGTACTGGTGTTGCAGGCAGTGAAGTTATTTAGAGTCTAGTTCCAGTAGACATGTAATCCTGTGGTTTTCAGACCTCCCAATTTTAAGATACATTCCTGCCATCAAGACTTACCTGCCTGAGCTTACAAGGCTGATCCATGACTAAATGGAAGTGAGCAAAAGCAGAACAGGACCCCAGTGCAACTGCACCAAAGGTGAGCACAGTTGATTCAAGAAACACTATAATGTTACTTATTACCCTGTGGAATGGAATGCCAACGGTTTAACTCCAGTTTTTTGAGTCCAATATCTGAAAGGAGATAGAGAACCATGCAAAAGTATTGGACAAGGAGCCAGCATGGGTCAGATTAAGTTGGACAAGGCAACAGAATGTGCGAGATCCAGTTAAAAAAGCAGTCAGAATCACAACTACACTGCCATCTCTTCCTAATAATAACTATGCCCTGTTGCATCAAAAATCAACCTCTTCCAAGGATCAAAAAGACGCATAGGAAGAAGTACAAGAACCAGTCAAGCATACCTTCTTTGCAAGTCTCCATACATTTGCCTTTTAGAGGTTGTCCAATTCCCGAGCAAAATCTTTTCATTTAATAATCCTCGACAGATTATTCATCCATGCATTTGTGTAATTGCTTTTTACACCTAGTAAATTTTAAACATTGATGAAGTCCTTCAGTACAGAGCTCCCATTCTTAATTATGCATTGTACACAGAAAGACTTCCTTTTATTTGTTTGAATAATCTTGATCACTTTTGCTATAGCACCTCTACTATACCTTTTATTAGCAAGATGAAACAAAACCACACAAAGTATGCAGGATGTGGGCACAGCTTGAACCTGTACAGTAACACTTCCTTATTTATTATTATTTTGGTTTTCTTTTTCAACAGTTCCCAAAATCCCATTTGCTGTCAAGCATTACTGAGACCGGGAAGATTTTGCCAGTCTATCAGTAATTTATAAAATTGCTAAATAATTCTACCCTTTATTAACAATTATCTACAATATGGCCACCATGGTATCAACTTTTCTAATTGTACATCCTCAAAGCCCAGAAACCTTTTTAAAAACTGTCATCACATTTGTCACCTTGCCTCCTTTCCTCTGATGCTGGCATAGGTTCAAATAATAGTTTACACTGCACAGTTCATAGCTCAGCTGTTTCATCCTTCAGTTCCCTTAGAAGTCTGGGGTGAGTACCAGCTGGTCTCAGCAATCTGTTACTGTCCACTTTATTGACCTATTCTAAAACTTCCTCTACTGACCATGCAAGTTGTGATTCATCCTCCAATGCAGTGCTCCCTGCAAAGATCAGTTTGGAGGCAACTTCCTTACTGGTGAAACAGAAATAACTCCAAGCCTCAGCATTTGGAAGTAAGAAAAAAGGGTGTCACTCAAGCTGCTTGCCTTCCCCCCCACACCTTTGGAAAACACATAAGCAGCACTAAATCATACTTTCATACCACATATTGTGCAATTTTCCAAACTATTATTATTAATCATTATTTATTTATAAGAATAAGTAAAAATATCTTTTTTCCCACTAATACCTTAATTCATTACCCTGTCAAAATTGTTTCATCATAATCTTTACTTTCAATTTAATACATACTTTTCCAGCTCTTGAGTTTCAAAGATTCAAAATCTGGACTGAACATAGAGCAATTCAAGTTTTTTCCCCTTCAGTTTCTCATGCAAGAACCACCTTCATCCAAGCTAGGCTTTTAACTCAAAAATCACACACTTTAACAAGGTTCACTTGATGAATACTGTTCCCTTTAAGTAGACATTAAGAACTGCACTTAAAGTTCTGGCATCTGAAATATAAGCTTATGCATTGTAGATTCCTAAAAACATGTAAGTTTATAAAAAGTAAGGCATTTTTTTCCAAACAACCCTATTATTAACCGTTTGTGTCTACGCTCCAATGAGAAAACAGGCTGTACCAATTTCAAGAGAGAAAAGCAAAGACATTCTAGATTGATAAAATCTAGAGCATTTTCTCTAATCAAACAGGATTTTGAAAACAGAGAATCTCCAGGGCACTTCCTATGGCCAGAAATCAATTCCCCATACAGGAAAATATATAGAATGCATTATATATTAAAGCTCTAGTTTCTCTCACAAATTTCTGCAAAAACCTTCTTTATTCTCCTTAATTGCCTTGTTAGAGCAATTAACTCTTGCCATAGCCTCTTTTGCTTATTCACCTCAAAGTCAGTGTCAAGTTTTCCACTATAAACATTCCAAATAATACAAGAATTTGTGTGTCTAAAGTCTACAATTTTTTTCCATGGACCACATAAAACAGGAGAAAACCTCAACTTCATAGAACAGAGAGTATGGCAACTAGAGAGTTAGTGGAATTGCCCTACATTTTCTGCTTAAAGCTTCCCCAAAACTTCACAGTTCTTAAAGCAAAAAACAAATTTAAAAAATGGGGGGGGGACACACACCAACCACAAAAGACTATGCTACTCTGCCAAACCATCACTGAAAAAATCTTAGTAATTCACTAAATTTATTTAATTAGCAAGAAAAGTTGTAATCATGCTTCCTAAATATGCTGTCAAGTATGAAAGACAGACATGTCAGAGTATTTTTTCAAAATAGAAAAGAAAAAAAGACTGGCTTCAGATATAAATAATGGGAGTACACAGTGACTACTGATTCCTTTATTTTCAAATGACCTAGCCGTCTGATTATTTCACATCCTGCATGCTTACCACTTAAGATCTGCATTTTCATGTCCATAAATATATCAATCTCTTTTTTTGTCTTGGTTTTATGCAGTATATAAAGGACATAAATAAATTAATTTCTTTGTACTACTGCCAGTCTTTAAAGCCATATTCTATTTCATCCTAAAAGATGAAAGAAACTTGGAGGATTGTAGTTCTAGTGTGAGTTCCAGAAAGGAATTCAAGAAGTTCACTATGTATTTACAGCTGAAAGACCTTTTTCTATAAATATGGAATACATTTATTGTTCAGATAGAAATCTCTGACTGACAAGGGTGAAAGACAGCATCTATTTTGAGATTTAAGAGTTTGCCAGCAAAGAGCGTATTTTATATAAAACTTCAATTAAATACTCTGCTCAGTGTATATCAACTAAAAAGTCCTTAGGTTGAGATGCACAAATGCAGGTTTGACACAGAAAGATGACAGACATTTCCTATCTAAATCCATTAAATCCAAATATTTGGACCACAAATTTCTCTGACTACATTATTCTGCATTATTATTTGACTACATTATTCTTTGACTTGTGTAAATTTTCCCACCCACTTAGTAAAAAAAAAAAAAACCAAAAAACAACAACAAAAAAAGCCCCAAAAACCCCACAACTATTTACACCAAATGTATGTGCCTACAAATCAGAAAAAGAAATACTTTTGAGCATTGGGTTCTAGTAAGAGTCCTACATAGATCACCAAATTAAGCTGTAGTATATGATATTGTTCCACAAATCACATTATGCAGACCAGCAGAGCACTGCTAGATGGGAGATAGATGGGAATCCATTCCTCTCCTCACACACTCAGCTTTTCTCTTGGCTACATATTCCTAACATTTCTGAAAAGCCAGCACAATAGAATCATAGAATGTATTGGGCTGGAAGGGACCTTTAAAGGTCATGGAGTCCAACCCCCCTGCAGTAAGAAGGGACATCTTCACTAAATCAAGCCACTCAGAGCCCCATCAAGCCTGACCTTGAATTCATCTCCAGGGATGGGGCCTCCACTACCTCTCTTGCCAACCTGTTCCAGTGATCTACCACCACCATATTGAAGAACTTTTTCCTAACATCAAATCTAAATCTTCCCTTTTTGAGTTTAAAGCCATTACCCCTCGTTCTACTGCTACATGCTCTCATGAACAGTTCTCCCCCAACTTTCTTAGAGGCACCTTTCAGGTATTTGAAGGCTGCTATAAGGGTCCTCACAAAGCCTTCTCTTCTGCAGGCCAAACAACCTCAACTCTCTCAGCCTGTCTTCACAGGAGAGGTGCTCCAGCCCTTTGATCGTTTTTGTGGCCTCCTCTGGACGCACTCCAACAGGTCCATGCCCTTCTTGTGCTCAGGACTCCAAAGCTGGACAAAGTACCCTGTGTTGGGTCTCACCAGACAGAGTAGAGGGGCAGAATCACCTCTCTCAGTCTGCTGGCCACACTCCTTTTGACACAGTCCAAGATGCAGTTGGCCTTCTGGGTTGCAGATTCACATTGGTGGCTCACATCCAGCTTCTCATCCATGAGTACCCCCAAGTCCTTTTCCTCAGGGCTGCTTTCAAGTACATCACCTCCTAAACTGTAAGGATAACCTGGATTGTCCTGACCCAGGTGCAGGACCCTGTAATTGGCTTTGCTGAGCCTCATGAGGTTCACCTGGGCCCACATGGGATCTGGGACCTGTCCAGGTCCCTCTGGACGGCATCCCATCCCTCTGGCACATAAACCTTACCACCCAGCTTGGGGTCATCAGCAAACTTGCTGAGGGTGCACTCAACCCCACTGTCAATATCATTAATAAAGATAGTAACAGCACTGATCCCAATACAGATACTTGAGGAACAATAATCAGAATGCTTCAAAAGCTTCTTTGACTCATTAAAATATTAAAAAGTGGGTAGTTTTCTACCAAATGAGCAAATTTGATAGCTTGGGGAGTAATCTGGTGAGCAGCAAAGTGGGGCAGGCCGTGTAACCAGGAGCAGGGCAGAAGACGTCTGGCCTCTTGCCTTCAGCATCAATGAACTGATATATCTCCTGAGATGCTCCCAGACCTCTGACACCTGGTCCCAGCTGAGCAGGAGCTGGCCCTGCGTCTGAAAGAGGCTGTTCCACCTTTTTTCCTGATACCCTATACTCACCAGCATACTTTTATCTGTGTAGTGAATGCCAGAAGCTAGTTTTCAGTTGTGCCAGTTCCCTGAACCATTTCACTGCACAGCTAAGTAAACACTCATATCAAACAAGAAAGAGAACTGGACAGCCCCATCTAGCAGCACCAGATTCACCTGCCACTGAAATATGGCATAAAACAAATTCATGAAATTGGCAACCACATTAAATTATAAGCAAAAGTTCATATGTTTTCAATTAGACACTTCTTTTACTTTTTACTTTCTTTCTAGTTAAGGATTTTTTCTCTCAGAACGCTATACTGTAATACCTTAAGAAGATAAACATTGTTCATAATTGATTTAATCTTTGTTATTGTAAGATTTAAATTTAACTTATACCATCTGTACCTACAGCTAAATTGAAGACATACTTCTGATGGAAAAATTATTCCATTAAAATATCATCTCCTTCATTTAAGCTACTGTTTTAATTTCAGTTCAGAAATTCATGTGGTGTTGTATAGTCTTACCAGCACTCAGTTCTCAAGATCAGTTTTACTACATATCCTTATAGATGAACAATACCTCAAGGTACTCACAGAAAAAGACAATTTACACTAGTTATTATGTAAAAGTCATTCAATCCCAGAACACGTATTGCACTATATAGGTATGCTTTTGTAAGTACTTTTCCTGAACACAGATTTTCAAAGGGTACTCTATGTGTTCTGATGTTATTTTTAATTCTTTTATTAACCTCTGATCTCAACTTAAAACAATTCAAGATCTTTCCAGCAGGGAAACACTGGATCAAGCTTTCAATCTAATTCATCAAGTGGCTGCACAAAAGAAAAGACATGGCAGCAAAAGAGACAGGGGAGCGCAAGGGCAGGAATGATCTGGCATAAGAGGGACAAAAAACTTAGTGAGATACCACTGTCACCTCATAGCACTGTCAGTGCCTCACACACCAAAAAGGAGGGGCAGTACTAACCTGAAAGAAGACTGATCATTAATCTGTGGGAAGAAACAGCAGCACATGGAACTCCAAATTGAAAAGGAAGAGGAGAGAACAGCAAACTGGGATTGCTCGGGAGGAGCTGGCATATCCTGAATGAAAGTGAATGAGGAAGCCATGGTCAGCTGCAGATTGCAGAGCTGCACAGGCAGCAGGAGGCCAAGGACATTAGAAATAAGAAACAGCACGTCCTTATACAGGCACTGAAGTACCCCAAAGCACTTGAAGTACCCCTGGAGAACTGTATGGGTCACTTCTAGCAACCTAAGATGTCAGACACCAATACATAAGAAAGCAGTGCAGTATTGCTAGATGTTCAAGGTGATGGCAGTAGGCTGAATGGCAACCTTAAAGTAGCACTGGACTTGCAGGTCAAATGTTTGGGTTTCAGCCTTCAGAGCACAACTGCTTATTATTGTCATAGTCCCTGGAAACTGGAAAACCAGGGAAACAAGCTAAGAAACATCTGAATTTATTCCATCATTTTTGTGGCCTCCTCTGGACGCACTCCAACAGGTCCATGTCCTTCTTGTGTTGAGAGCTCCGAAGCTGGAGAAAGTACTCTGTGTTAGGTCTCACCAGACAGAGTAGAGGGGCAGAATCACCTCTCTCAATCTGTTGGTCACACTTCCCAAGAAACATCTAGAGATTTCCCATCCTGCCATCTGCAGCCCAAGCTCTTCCTCATGCACCTCCACTGGACCTGCTGCTTATAAACATTTACATTATGTGGTGTATTATGGGGACGGGGAGACACGATGAAGGAAAACAAGTCTATCCCCTACTTAGAAATTTCTGCAGCAGTAACTATAGTGTCATCTAATACACGTAAAACAGGAACTGTCATGGTCCAGAAAGACCAGGTCACTGCTATATGAAAGCACAACATATACATTTTTCATATTTTATTAAGTCAACCTTCAAAATATTACAGCCTTTTTCTTAAAGATGCATTCACAAGATAAGTGTGCCTAAACCTCTCTGATCTAGTTGACTGGAACCAATCTGCAGTTTAAATTTATTCATGACTAGTTTATACCTATTTCTCTTAGTTTAAACAGTTCTTTTCCTTTCCTAATGCTATTCTAAAGAATGAGAAAACATCTTAGCGCTACAACATGATCTTTGCTTTTTCTTAATTAAAAATTTCAAATCCATTTAATCTCTTCACCTGATGATACCAGCACCTTCTATGCATCTGTGATTTAATCTGTCTTGAGTCTGGGACAGTAGAACTGAAAGTCACATTACAAAGCGTGACTTGTAAACATATTAATGACAATGCTTCCCTACTGGAAACACTTCTGTGAAATCCAGGATTTGTTCTGCTCTTCTTCTACTGTTTTTTCTTTTTTTCCTTTTTGCAAATAACTGATGCATGCATACACACACATACATGCATGTAAACCCAAGTGAAAAAAACAGATTTTAGCAGCAACCTAAAGTTTGTGTTCACACTGTCAAATTTTTGGCATAATCATGCTCTGATACCCTGTGCTATGCTCTTATACAATATAGAATGCATTTTAATGGGTGGGAGAAGTGCTAGGTTACTTCAGATGAGTTTTTTTTCTCAGATGATTCATTACCAGGTATTTTACTTTCTTGTGATACAGGTACACTCACACTCAGCATTCTGAAACCCCACTGGTACTCTGCCACTTTGTAAGTGGCCAAGTCAGCTCCAGTAGGTCTCCGAAACAAAGTATTAGCAGATGAATGCTAGCAAGCTACACAAAGACAGGAAGAAACTTGTTAATGCTACAAAACTTCAACATAAGAGCTAGTGGATGTTCCTCCTATTTCACTCTCCTTATTTCCCCTCTGATCCCCTTACTTCCTCCCAACATCACACACAGGCATTGTGGACTAAGTAGCATACTATTAAATGCCAGTTAGGAAAATACAGGAGCGTTTAGGGACATGAACAAGGAATTAAACATATTGAAATTCCTTTGCTATTTGCAAAAAAAAATTCTGTTTAAATACAAACAATGGAAGTTGCAGATTAAAGTTTGCACAAAAAAGGCCTACAGTTCTTACTTTGGAGATTATATGTCATATAAATATTGGGGGATGGCTTGAAAGGCATTTAACTAAAACAAGTTAACACAATGGCATTGGACAGATGATTGGACTTCATGATCATAGTGGTCTTTACCAACCTCAAAGATTGCATGTTAAGTTCTTTCACAATTGATGGACTTAAAAGTAACAGCAAAATTTGCCAGTCACACTCAAGTGTTTGGCTTTGTTTCCAAATTTAATTTAATTGTATTTCTACTAATCATCCAGCTTGTTACCAGTGACATCCTGACTGCCTTCAAGTTGAGAACGCCTTCAAACTCTCCCTTCACAAAGTTCAGGCTTCCCTTAATGTATGCAGTAAATAACTGGGACTATTTAATAAATAATTATTCCCCAAACTGATCTTCAGAGACTCTACTAACAGCCTCATAGCCTAATGCATCCTTTTTTGATATTCCACCCCTCCCTCTTGAACTTACCTGCTTTACAAGCTTGCAGCTAATTCCACTTTTCATTAATACCAGCACAGTAGCAATCCTACTGTAGTCCAGAGGTTAAAGCTATTACATTTCCTTTGCTTAGAAAAATTACCATCTTCTCAAAAGAACTCAAATTTTACCAACTGTCTGGCATAATTTACTTTTCATATCCCAAATCTGACAAACCCCCTTGATTTTTTTTTAAATCTACTTCTATAATTTCAATTATCATTTTGTAGAAAACCTGTTCAGTATTGCTGCATGTCATTGATATTGGACTAATGTACCTGTAACACAAAGTCCTCTGTGATTTTTGAAATTAGCTAATAGAAAAGGGACTAAGACTTTTTTTCCCCCAACAGAAATACATATAAACCCCCTCAGTGTTCCCTTGCTAAAACCACTAAATGATATATGATTCCCTTGTAATCATCACTAAAAATTATATACACCATTCCTAATAAAAGCAGAGAAAGGGGTTTATCATAGAATCACAGAATCGCAGGGGTTGGAAGGGACCTCGAGAGCTCATTGGGTCCAACCCCCCTGCCAAAGCAGCTCCCCAGCTCATATTGCACAGACAGGCGTCCAGACAGGTCTTGAATATCTCCAGAGATGGAGACTCCACCACCTCCCTGGGCAGCCTATTCCAGTGCTCATAATTGAGCACTGAATAAAATAATTGAATAAAGAAAAAAGGAAAAAAAAAAAAAAAGCTCCATAATATAAGTTAAATTCAAGGTCCTTACTGCACAAGCAACCCATGTTTAAGGATGAAACAAAAATATAGCTTCAGCCAACATTTTTCCTTGCTAAAATCAAGAGCTGTCTATCAGCACATTTGTTTGTGTGGTCTCATTAGAGTACACTGCCTCAATCTCAACAGTCACAGTAAAGAATGCGGAGAGCGTAACTGTATCTACTTAACCTTCATCAACCAGCATTCACGAACCCTCATTAATTTTTTTCATCTCACTTTCAAGCATGACATGGCTCATACCAGAACAATAACTTGCTCGTAATTGTTTGAGACAACAGCTGGACAGGAACAGTGCAGAGGTGAATTTTCTTATAGATTAAGGGGTGTCTCAGTGAATTACAATTAGTTTCAAAAGTCATCTGTCCTGTTCAGCAGCTTTGAAAAGAAGACATTTCATTAGCAACTAAAGAAATCCTAACGTTATTTTTGGCTTTAACGACCCAACTGCATTGTATTTTCTACGACAGGAATTTCTCCAGATCACGTGACAAATACTGAAATGTGTGAGCTCACAGCTCACCTGACGATGCAATATCTATGAAATTATCATGTGATATAAAGTGGAGCTTAGCATGCTATTCATTATTACCTAATTTAAATGCCAATAAAATAACAAGAATAATTTATACAACTCTGAAATTACACACCATCTTTACAAAACTCTTTGGTAAGGAGTTTTGATAACTTTATCGTACTCCTCTGAAGGAAAATCAGTGACATATTTAGGAATGTATGAAAAGAATTCAGAACAAGTGCTCAACGCTGAAACAAACCACAAAGAAAAGCAACTATCCAAATATATATATAGATGCTTTCCATAACCAGCTAAAGGAAGATAGACCTCTTGGTTTTCTTAATAATGTTCTTTCTCTGAGGTAGGAAAAAAAGCTATCCCACAATCTTCTGGTCGCCCACAACATTCCAAATATAATTTGCTGTAATTGAAAAAAAGGAAATATAAATGGAAAATCCAACATTTATCTGCCTTTCTGTGACAAAATAACGTATCCACTTACTCCAGATTATGGTTATGATAACGTACTGATAGTAAGGAAAAAAAAAACCCCACACAACAGAGATTACTTCTAAAGAAAAAGTAAAAAAAAAAAAAAATCTTTCAGATGTTCTATCTCTGTTAACAAATTGTTGACTGCTGATAATGTTCCCTGTCCCTTCTACAAGCATCACTTCAGTGCTGCATTATCTCTTGTTTTTTCTGCCCCAAAACTCAACCTTTTGAAAGTCAGAGGATAACTTCCTCTCCGTTTATCTCTAGTTTCTGAGGAAGATGTTGAAATGGGAGTGCTCCATTTCAGCAACACAAAAATCTCCATATCTAGAGAAACAGTATTTCTTAAAAATTATTCACAGTTAGGGGGCTGCCTTCATGATAAAAATACGTGTCTTTTCATTATTGTTGTGACGCATATCTGCAGAAAATACTAATTGGGATTTTTGAGGGTTTTTTTTACTGTGACTAAAAAAATTAAGGTCTGGTGATGGGAGAAGAGCTATAAAAAGGAAAGCAGATTTTCAATATCAAGCCAGGTTTCAGATGCAGAAAAAAATTCAAGGTCCATTAGAAACCTGTATCATGCCCAAATTCTTCTCTTAGGAGTAAGTTAATACATATGACTGCAGCAGCAGATAGTGATGTGAATTTATGTGTATATCTTAAAGGAAAAAAAACCATCAGGGAAAAAATATCCAAGATTTAAATTAAGATTTTCCACTGCCCTAGGAAAGACCATACATAAAGACAGTATGAGAAACAGAGCAATGTGTCCATCCCAAACAGAATATTGAACAGGGTCATTAAAAAGTAAACAAAATAAAAAGATAGTACTGGACCTAGTTTGCTTTTCTGCATCAACAGTCCAGTTGTAAGCATACTTCAGGAGGCAGGAAAGATTTCAGATAGAATTTAAAACAAGTTTTTTAACAATGAATTGTTTTCTATAGCATCCATCTCCCAAAGGAGAGTGAAAAAGCACATCAATACGGTGATGCCAGTATTTTTATTTTTTTTTTAAGAAAAAGTTATTTATCCATAACTGAAATTCTTGGAGATCTGTTACCCAGATGTACATGTACACTTACAGCTTCTAGCATGACTACAGGCACAAGCATACACTAGTATTTTTGCCACTGTCATTTCTCAAGGTACATAGTAAGTCAGCGTGTTCCTTCTATATGCCCTGCCCCAAAGCTGAGCGTGCTGCCATAGAATTATGGTCCATGAACTTTACTTTCATCCTCAGAAATTCAGACATAGAAAGCTGACTAACATACACAGAGATAACATGTCTCAATTAATTCCAATTACTGACAAGAAATCTCCTTCAAATAGTTGTTTATACAGGCATTCATACTGTGGGTAATGAGATGCTCTGCTCACACACCATCATTTACCTGGAATCGTATCCCGGAGTTTAACAGAATAAATATTGCTCAGTCAAAAGCAATATGATGCTGAGAGATATCAGCAACAGAGTAGCTGATAAAAGCATAAATGTACTTGAAGCAACCCACAACCACGTTATTATCATAAAGATCTCTCCATATGGCAATCAATGTTTATTCATCCTCAGTCCCACCCATTTCCCTTATCACACTGCCTCATGCATCTGCAAATGAAGCTTTCTGGGGCCTCTATAATCCAGAATTTCACACACTCATGATGGATGGTTTGCAAGCATGCTGCTTTGTTTTGGTTTAACCTGACCAACATATGGCAAGAAAAAAAGAGGTATTTAGAAATCTCCACTTTAATTGCAGGTGGTGTTTTTCTTGTGTGTTTTGTTGGTTGTTTGGTTTTTTCCAAATTTGCCCTTTATAAAATTTTACTGCCTACTTAAGCGTTGTTTATCAATCCTTCTTACACTTCCAGTGCTTACTCTGGAAAGAGCAAGTTCAAATGTTTCTTGTAGTTCCCATACTTAGTCTGGAAAATGGGACTGTGAACAGATCAATGCTAGCAGTGCTTTATGGAAAATAGAAAGTAGACGGAATTGCATCTACCCGTTACAATTATTTTCGCTTTTAGGGCTTCACTGGACCTCAAGTGCATCCAAAGATACAAAGACATATACCCACCACAACTTTACCTGGACTGACTTAGGGGAGGAAATTTCAGCAAGAAAGTATAGCATAAAAAAATAATTTATTCCCTCCAGGGAAAAAATAAAAAAACCCATATGGATAGTATCTGTGCATTCTGGAAGGATGAACCTTTTGCTAAGTAAGAAAGGAAAACCTGGATATGTGAAAACAAAAACAAGTGTCATAGCAGCATATGTATGACAGCTCCATGCTATCCAAAATCAAGTGCAGGAAGAATGGGACAATACCAGGTATTCATTTGGAGAATCTTTGGGTTTTTCCCTTCAGAAATCCAGACATAGAATCATAGAATCATAGAATGGCCTGGGTTGGAAGGGACCCCAAGGATCATAGAGCTCCTACCCCCCTGCCACAGGCAGGGCCACCAACCTCAGGCCTGGATCTACACAAGGTTGCCCAGGGCCCCATCCAACCTGGCCTTGAACATCTCCAGGGACGGGGCATCCACTACTTTTCTGAGAAACCTGAACATCACCGCTCAAGTTTGGCAGCTATTCTCTTGTCCTTCCCTCCCTCTTTTCACTAGCACAAAGGTACAAAACACTGAATTCCAACTTGCATCTTTTCAGTCCACTTTAAAAATTAAACCTCGTTTCTCAGAAACAAAATAGGGAGCTGCTCTTTTTTCAGATTTATTCAGCAGTTGGATCCAAAAAGGCTTTTACCCAGTCAACCTGAACAGAAACACAGCTGTGTTTACACTGCCCTATAACAGGAGGCTATACAGCAGTTTCCCACTTGAAAGCAGAGCCTTCAATTTTTTATGACTACTATGAAACAGTTCAAACTAATGTAGTAGATCACCAGGACTGTACTGTATTAGACACTGAAGAAATGTAAAATTCTACTTCTAGAGTTTTCCAGTTGTTTTAGATGTATTTCTTTCCATAAAGCTTCAGGTATTTAAAATAGCCACTACATAATAAGTCAGAAAGATACACTAACATTTTAAAAGTTAGGTCCCCAGATACTGGAGAGCTTGTGCCATTTACTTTTCCAAAATTAGCTATATTCATTACCATCTCAAAACAAACATTGAGAAGGGATGTTTTTCTACACTGTCCACTTGCAAAAATAGGGTATCAAGACTGGAAATCCATAACCACATTCTAGCTCTGTAACATCTTTTTGTTGTTGTTGATCATCAGTTGTCAGTCTCACCTCAGTGCCCAGTAAAATTAAGGAGAAAAGCATACTGGGAGTTACTGAAAAACATCTAAAGGACAATGCAGTCATTGGTCACAGCCAAGACAGGTTCAGAAGAGGAAGGCCCCGTCTATCCAATTTGATTTCCTTTCACAATAAGGAAACCAGCTGGTTGACCAAAGGAAACCAGTTGATGTTATTTTTGGGGGGATTTCAGTAAGGCTTTTGATACTGTGTTTGACAGTATCTTGGTGGAAAAAATGTCCAGCATACAACTAGACAAAGCCATAATGTGTTGGGTAGGCAATTAGCTGACAGGTAGAGCCCAGAGGGTGACAGTAAATGAGGTTATATCAGTCACTAGTGGGGTTTCCCAGGGTTCCATTTTAGGCCCAGTTCTTTTTAATATTTTCATAAACAACCTGGACACAGGACTAGAGGGTGTCTTAAGTAAATTTGCAGATGACACCAAAGTGGGAGGAGCTCTTGACTCCACTGAGGGTGAAGATGCCTTACAGGCAGACCTGAACAGGTTAGAGAGCTGGGCAATCACCAACCACGTGAAGTTTAACTGGTATTTTACCTGAACGTTGGTAGAAAAAACCCAACTATTTTATGCATTAGAGAAATCTACAAAACATTACCTTATTTTATTCTGAGAACTGCTATAATAAAAGCCTTTTCCAAGAAGAAACGATACTTTGGTTTAAGATGCCATTGTTTCATTAAAAGGCATAAAGGTAGTTTTTCAGTAATTCTCTACAGGTATATTTAAAACCACAAGTTAGCTGTAATAGAAAATACATTTTTTAAAACTGTTACTGTTGGGAAAAAAATTCTATACCTAAAGCTGCATAACCATTACTTTCAACACAGACTAAACAATGGATTTTTAATCACATATTTGTAACAGGTCTGAAATCGCAGTTTTAATCTGCAGCACAAAGGCAGGGTGGGGGGATTAGTTTCTTAGTTTCACAGTCTCTAAAAAGCAAGGATACATATCTATGTATCAGAAAGTAGAGGTTGCAAAGTTTAGAGAGAAGCGCAAATTAGTAAGTTATTCAAGATGTCATTAAGATCTGTTTCTAGGAAGAATGTAAGATGAATAAAGTTTGGAATCTTTCTAAATATACAAAGGTCAAAGTAATATAAGACATAATGCAGGCTGAAAAAAAAAAAAGATCCAAGAATCTGGTTGCTATGGTGAAGACAGGAGGAAGCAGAAAGTCAAACCGGCACGCAGCACAAATAGTTTTTAGAAAAGTACTTGGATACAGAACAAGAAGATGTGATGCAAGAATGCAGCGTGAGGCATTCAGCTGATTGCACGTCATACTTGTGAAATTAATGAATAATGCATACAGAAACAGAAATACACATTGCAAACTTCCTGAGAGAGCTAAAGTCATACAGAGACATTTAACTGAACGTTACTACTGCTATTAGGAAATAAGAGTGCAAACTGTAACTCCTGATTTTCATAAAGTTCTTGTAGGAGAGTAAATCTTGTTGACTAAAAAAAGATTGCTTATATAAAACCTACAAAGTCACTTAAATTGATAAGACATAATAACTAATTAATAATTTTAGATTATTTGCTTTGAACTCTTTAAGTTCTAAGGTAAAAAAAGTGTTTAGCTGTTTTATTTTATGATCTATCTTAAATTATCCCAGCCATTAAATGATCAGGCAGATTTAAGCAAATGCTAACTCCCAGGAAATTTAGCAAATTAGATTCGAGCAACTATAATATTTACATATTAGTTTCAGATCAAATAGCAACAGTAGTAGCAACAGTTAGAATTTATCTACCTATTCTTACAGGAATATGTAACAACCTCATAGTAAAAGAATGAGGTTTAAAATAAACTATGCCTAAGAAAAGACAAGTGAACATTATAACACTTAATAGTTTTCATTTACTAACTACGTAAGTACTGAGATTTATTCTAGCACACAGAACATGGTTTCATAAAGCATGAACTTTGCTTCAGGAAATTCCCCTCCCTCACTACCCAATTTAAAAACAAAACAAAACACACACAGACACACACACAAAAAACAACAAAACATCAACAGAACAAAAAAAACCCCACAAAACCCCACTACACTACTTAGCACTGAGGCAGTAGATACCACACAAACTGGCGGAAGCAGGCAGTTTGCAATAGGAACGCACTAGGTGCATAGCTATCTCTTCTCTATGAAAACAAGACTGTATCTGTATGCATATCCATTTTTCTAAGAAAAATCTCTGAGGAACTTGATCTCACATATGAGATATATATATATGTATTGAGAGATTGAGATACATATATATATGTGTGTATCAAACACATTACAGGTGAGCTCCCAATTGCACAAGGAAATATTAATCTTGATAAAAATCTGTCAAAATACTTTCTGAAGAAAAGGTAACAAACCAGAATATTTACTTACTAAAAATTGCATTAGTGTACCTTCCAAGCTAATTAGGAAACAGCAAATAACAAATTAATTCCTTTTATGTGTTCATCTGACTGAACATCAGATCTCTAGAGCGCAATGGAGATGGAGCACTTGTAGGATAAACAAGTTACACAGACAGCTCTGTAACCAAAGCCAGTGCTAAGGGCACATAAAATCCTCACGTGGCTAGAGTTACCATATTTATTAAATAAATCCAGTTATTATCAATAGTATTAACATGTTGATATAAACAACATAGTCCACATTCTGTAGAAAAAAAATTAAGCATAAAGAACAGTGTTGTAGAAATCTGCACTGTAACTCCTCAATAAGCTAAATAGCTTTACATATTTTGCAATAGGAGCTTACTAACTACCACAAACACTAAGCTTTCAGTTCATACACTGAATATCAAAAGTAACTTTTCTGACAACAGCTTGAGGACTTCAGACCAAACACTAACAGTTAGTTTCTGAGATTATTTTTTTTTAAAATGGGAAGGGCCAGTCATCCATTTCATTTAATCATTTTTTTTATTTTTTAAAATAGGAACCTGTGTTTTTCTCCCAAATTTTAGTACTTTAGTACTTTTGAAACTACATTTTGATGTCTTTATGGGGAACCAGTCACCATTGTCTTAAACAGCATAACATGACATTGACACCAAAAACGAAACTCAAATAAAGAAAGAAGGAAGATACTATTGAAATGAAGAGGGGGCTCACTAATCTTGACAGAAGCAAAAATAAAACAATCTTTTATAACAATTTATACCTGAAAACACAAGCTAAAAGGGAGCAACACAAAAGTAATAAACAGTCTAAATTTAGACTACTTTATTTAGATGTAAAGGTCAATCATTGATCACTATGCACAAGTTATTCAGAAAAAAAAGCAAGAGAATTCTTGGTCTTTGTAGCTACCACAAAACCTCTTCCTGATCTAGGAGTTATTTATATAGTAGCTTTTAAGTATATTTAATAATCATTTACCTATTTGAAGCCATTTACTAGATAAAAGTAATAATTAGCACTTTAATAACTATTCAGGTAGTTGTTGGTGATGAGGAGCTGGAAGTATTACTTTGCTTTTAATTAAAGCATATTACAGCATTTAGCAAAAGATGTTAAGACAGATATGCACCCCAGGAGGGCCTGTACTTCAAAACAAAAGGACAAATCCGTGATCTAATTCACAGAATTAATTCCAGATTTGATGCTTCACACCCCAAAAACATACTACAACTTTTGGGTCTAGCATAATCACCAGTATTATACTCTTAAGTCAGCTTAATGTGAACTTAAATATGTTCCCTTTTATATCATCAGTTTTGCATGATCAAAACTGTCTCAAAGATGTGGAAAGTATGTTGAACCTCAGTAGAAAAATGACAAGCAGCTAATTAGGTCACCCAAACCTGATTTCCCACTTTGACCTCCTCACTTTTTCTGATAGGTTGAGTGATATTGCCACAAACATTTAAATGGTTTTAAATTGGATGCCACTTTATATAAATTAGGCTGTATTAAGCTTGTAAACATCAGAAATTAATTGTAAAGACTTCTGTCTTAAATTTTGCTAGAATGTCTGCTTAATAATTTCAGTTTAACTCCAAAGTATAACTTTAAATAGCATTAGAAAATTAACTAGTGAGAGAGATGAAATATTCGAGAGGCCAAGGGAAGGCAAGTTATTTTGTTAGGAGGGAGGGATTTTCTTGGTGGGCTAGGGGTGTTAAACAGTTCAGAAAAGATAGGTACTACTATGAGCCATCTCTAGGCCAAGAGAGCTGACTGACCTCATACACTCAAGCTGGAAACAACTGGATTTACCAACATGTTCTAGTCTGGGAAGTTTATACTTAACACATTACATCTTACATCAAATTCTAAGATCACTTTGGACACATTCAAAGGTTGCCTGGTCCATTAAGAAAGAGAGCATTAGGAATAGCTAATGAGCTTTTAGAAGTTTCAATGCATTGTGTGTCAAGCAAAAGATTACACTATTATGAGGCATACGGTCTAAGCAGGTGAGTTATACTGTGAAGAACCCATGTGCTCATCATATTAAACACTAAACTCTCATAGTCTCAAGCCATAACGAGAGCGTAAGTAAAGGTAAATGGAGCATACCTTCATTTAGATTATATGCTTTAATATAGCCTGTAATAAGCCAATTATTCAAGGCTACTCTGAAGAGTACCCATTTTAACTATTGATTTTGGGCAGATCTAATACAGACAAAACCTAATAAAAAGTACTAAGGAAAACATGCAAACTGAGGCAAAGATCATTTATTTCATTTTATGACCTTATGGGATGTCTATTAAAGTTCTGCTTCTCTTGAAGAAAGCCTTGAAAGAGAAGAAAACTAACAAAGCAAAAAAGAACACACATACCATCCAGTAGCTGTAGCCACACGTTTGTTTATCATAAAATCATTAAACTACAAACTATAACAGGTAAAATTTCTCTATTAATAACGTACTCATGAGGGCGTCTACAGTATGAGGGAACTGCATCACAAAGGTCTAGACACCAGATTACTCAGGTACCAAATTGTTTTATTTTCTTACAGAGACACTCATGTGCAATGCTTAGTAAATAAGAGCTGTAGCTTCTTATTGTTGAAGATCTATTAAATACCAGAAAATGCTATTTTTCATATTTCCAATATGGGGAACAAGCCATTAGAACTTCCCTCATTGGCTGATATTAATAGATTTATCAATGTATATCTGAACACAACACAGAGAGAGGGGTTTAGGTTGATGTGGTTAATTACAAAAAACCTCAACATCTCTTCTTTCAAGAAAAAAAGCAACATACAGTGTTCCCAGTGCTGCTTCCAATAGCAGTGTAGCTTTCCAACTTTCTGAAAGATGCAAGCAGCACAGATCATTTTGTCTCCAATAAAATGAGTGAAAAGTCAGTTATACACTAAAAGCAGTAAAACTCATACTGATACACTGTAGTACCAGAACTAAGATATAGAAAACTCACATATTTCTTTCTCAAAGGAAGCTTAGACTAGCACTGCTGTCATGCATCCACAGGCTGATTTTGTGCAAACAGTCTTTGCCTCCTTTACTAGCTTCACAAGACTTTTCTAACTGCTGCTTATCTTCACTTGTTGTACTCAGAATTACAAAACCACCTCATAGAAGTTTTCAAGAAACTTCACTGTTTTCCACACTTGCATTAGTACCATACTTTCCCTTTGCATCACTTTCCCCATATTTTTGAGCACATATATTTCATGACTGCTCATAACATGACAGGTCTGAGCAACAGCTGGAGCCATGAGCACGTTTTTTGGGAAAACTGAAAGAAAATTAAGGAACTAGTAACACTAGAATGCCTGAGATACCTTAATGAAATGTGGCCTTAACTACAGCTTTCCAAAATAATAAAAAATGTGGAAAAAAAAAATAATAAAAATATGAAGAAAAAAAAAGCACTGTAAACCTCACAAAAGGTACATGATGTGTACATATTTACCTGTATTCAGTGCAGTTAGATCTTCAGTAAAATAAAATGTAATGTGGGTTGTAGTTCTAAACTCTGAAATTTTAAAGAAATCCTGAAATCCTAATCTGAAATTAAACCTACTTGCTTAGTTAATACAAAAGATAATTATTTTTAAAAAAATCAAAAAAGTCCCAACTTCTGTAAGCCAATAAACAGGATACTCACTAAACATGTCTAAATCACCTTCTTCCTCAGAACTGGAGAGTGTAACTGAAGACTATATTGGAATACATAATTTGCCAAGAACACATCGGTGTTCTGATCTTAGAACAGCATTTCACAATTTGCACATTAAAAACTTTTATCACTACCATTAAAACAAAACAAAAAGAGCTAAGTAAATTTAGTAATTTTGGTACATGACTTCTAACCCACAAAATAACCTTTTCCATTAATTTACAGCCTGAGTACTTAGAGGTATTTAATAGAAATATTTAATTATACTGCAAGATTTAACATTCAGTGTACTACTCCATATAAATAGATAACAAAATGGTATGCCTTTCTTTAGAGAAAAATATCCTGTTAAAAGCTTTCCCTCTTATAAAAGACAAAATAAAAAATGGACACAAACAGGAATCGATGAGGACACTAGGTTCTGGGTTCTACAAAGCCACTTGCTAATTTCACTGAAAAAACAAATTTACGGGAAATAACATCAACCTCACTTTAAAAAAATAGTACAAAAAAGGTCTTCCAGTTGAAATGATGCCTAAGTATCTTCCAGTTAGAGGCCTGAGTTTATTCAACATTATTACAAAAGCACAAGAGATGTTACTTCCAAAGTTGGTATTTCTTAGAGCTTCCTCTCATCCCTCACCAAATCTGCAACAGATATTCGGTAATACAGATCATTTACTGTGCTATGACACACTCTTGTGGTACATTAAGGAATGAAGTGATCAGCCAATTGTAAACAGAGGAAGAGTCAAACTGAAAAGCCTCCATTGCAAGCGAGCTTTAAGGTACATTGCAGAGCATTACCATAACAAGCAAGAGGGAGAGAGCTGCAACACTCATTCTCACTAAAACGCTGCTGTATCTCACATACTGCTGGGCAGAGACTCAACGACTATGAGGATGGAATTGCAAGTGAATTCTCATCTCTATTGGCTAGGGAACAGGTAAATAACACCGTATTATAAAAGTGAGCATACCTTCGCCACAAATTGCTTTCGTGCGTTTTTATATATATATATATGAATTAAAAACAGATAGTAGAACAATATTTACCAAAGCTGGCATATCAGACAAACACTGTGAACATACAATTGGGCTAAATGTTAAGAGACTCCCTAATTAGCATGTATTTAAAACTGTCCGGACGAATTCTCATTCCTTCAGCACATCAGACATATGTGTCATTAAACCTTCTTCCAGCCCTGCTCTTTTACAGTTGTGAGAGACTGAAGAGGATGTAAGTTCTATTATACAGATGCTGAATAAAGAATCTAGAACACACATTCAGTTATTTTACACATCTTTTAAAAAGAAAAATATAACCAATCAGACAAGTCACTTTAAGAAACTTGTTCTACTGGGGGCTGATGGGTTCCATCTCTCAGGGAAGGGGAAAAGCATCTTCAGTTATAGACTTGCCAAGCTAGTTAAAAGGGCTTCACACTAACGTTACTGGAGGGAAGAACCTCAATCCATCCAGCTCCTACCAGTTTAATGCTTGTCCTAGCAATAGACAAGCTTCTCCTTGCCCAAAGCTGGGAGAAGGATCATGGATCAGCAGGAGAGCACCTGAAGGACAGCACAAAGGAGTTCCAGCCACTCCAGCCAGTCAGTCAGCTTCATCAGGGTCCAATTGAACTGCTTCTATGTTAAAAGACATAGTGTGGGGAATTAACAACAGAAGTCAGAGATGTGTACATGTCTGAAGGGCTTATTGGCATCACAGATATGGTGGGATGACTCATATGCGTGGGGTGTTCAAATAAAAGGATACTGGCTCTGTAGGAAGAACAGGCAGGGGAAGCAACAAGGGGGTGTCACCCAAAGACCAGCTGGAGTGCATGGAACTCTGCCTGGGAATGGATGAGGAGATGACCAAGAGTTTATGGATCAGGATTAAAGGGAAGGATGGGACAGGGACACTACAGTAGGACTCTGCTACAGGACATCCAACCAAGAAGACTAACCAGATGAGGCCATCCATACCCAGACTGGAGTAACCTCACATTCACAATCCCGTGAACCCTCGTCCTCAAGGAGAATTTCAACCACACCAACCACGTTGTGGAGGGACAACACAGTGGGGTGTGAGCAATTGAGAAAGTGACTGGAATGCCTTGATGACAGCTTCCTCCTCCAAGTGATACAGGAGCCAGCAAGAAGAGCTGCTATGCTGGAACTTGTTCTCATTAACAAGGAGGGGCTGGTGGGGAACCTCAAGGGCAGCCTTGGCTACACTGACTTTGAAATGGTGCAGTTCAATATCCTCAGGACCTTGAGTGAGGAGGATGCACAGCAAACTCACTGACCTAGACTTCAGGAGAGCAGACTGTGGCCTCCTCATGGACCTACTTCTAGAGTACTATGGGACAAACACCTGGAGAAAAGAGGTGGCCCAAGAAAGTTGGCTAGCATTCAAGCTCAAGTGTGATGCATCACAACCAAGAGGAAGTCAGGCAAAAATGCCAGGAGGACAGCATGGATGAACAGATGGCTCCTGGGCAAACTCATGGACTAAAAGGAAGCCTAAAGAGGGTGACAGCATGGACCTGGGAGGTCCAAGCTCTGAAGGAATACAGAACAGCCAGAGATCATGTTAGGAAAGCTACAGTCCTGGTAGAATTACATCTGGCCAGGGATGTCAAGGATAACAAGAAATGCTTCTATTACAATCAGTGATAAAAGGAAGATGAGGCAAAGTGTGATCCCTCTCTAGAAGGAAATGGGAGACTTGGTTACTCAGGATATGGAGAAAGTTTAGGTATGAAATTATTTTGTTTGCCTCAGTCATCACCAGCAAGGGCTCTAGCCACACCACCCACGTCGCTGAAGGCAAAAGCAGGGACGAGGAGAACAAGGAACCTCTCTCAGTGGTGGAGAATATCAGGCTTGAGAAATGTAAGGAACACAAAGATGCACAAGTCCACAGGAGATGATGAGATACATTCACAGGTCTGGAGGGAACTGGTGGATGATGGTGCAACGCCACTTCCTATCATAATGGAGAAGTTCCAGCAGTCCAGCAAACTTCCCACTGACTGGGAAAGGAGAAACATAACCCTCATTTTAAGAAGGGAAAAAAGGAAGAGCCTGAGGTCAGTCTCACCTTTGTGCCCAACAAGATCATGGAGCAGATCCTCCTGGAAACTATGCTCAGGCACATGGAAAATCAGGAGGTGACTGGTGACAGTCAACATGGCTTCAGTATAGGCAAAGAACGCATGAGAAGCTTGGTGGTCTTCTGTGATGAGGTTACATCATGGGTGGATAAGTGAAAAGCAACTGATAACATGTACCTGTACTTGTGCAAAGCATTTGTCAGTATCTCACATGATATCCTTGTCTCTAGATTGGAAAGACATGGATCTGAGGGATGGACCACTCAGTGGATAAGGAACTGGCTGAACTAGACCACAGTCAAAGAGTTTTGGTCAACGGCTCTATGTCCAAGCAGAGGCCAGTGGTGAGTGGCATTCCTCATGGGCCAGTACTGGGACCACATGCTGAAGGGAAGGGACGCCATCCAGATGAAGCTAGACAGGCTTGAGAGATGGGCCTCTGCAAACTACATGAAGTTAAACAAGTCCTGCAAATGGGTCAGGGCAACTTCAAGCACAACTACAGGCTGGATGGAGAATGGATCGAGAGTAGCCCTGATGCGAAGGATTTGGGGGTGTTGGGTTATGAAGGGCTCAACATGAGATAGCAATGTGTGCTTACAGCCCAGAAAGCCAATTGTATCCTCAGCTGCATCAAAAGAACTGTGGCCAGCAGGTCAAGGGAGGTGATTCTGTTTCTCTGCTCTTGTGAGACCCTCACCTGGAGTGCTGTGTCCAGCTCTTGGGGCCCCCAACGTAAGAAGGAAATAGAGCTGTTGGAGCAAGTCCAGAGGATGGCCACAAAGATGATCAGAGGACTACAGCACCTCTTCTGTGAGGACAGGCTGAGAGAGTGGGCCTTGTTCAGCCTGCAGAAGAGAAGGCTCTGGGAAGACCTTAATGCAGCCTTCCAGTACCTAAAGGAGGTCTACAAAAAGCTGGAGAGGGGTCTGTTTACAAGGGATGTAGTGACAGGAACATGGGTAATGGCCTTCAACTGAAGGAGGGTAGATTTAGATTAAAGGAAAAAAATCTTCACTATGAGGATTTTGAGACACTTGAACAGGTTACCCAGAGAAATTGTGGCTGCCGCCTCCCCTGGAAATATTCAAGTCTAGGTTGGATGGGGCTTTGAGCAACCTGGTCTAGTGGTGGGTGTCCCTGCCCACGGCAGGGGATTGAAAACATGCATCTTTAAAGGTCCCTTACAACCCAAACCATTCTATCATTCTGTGATTGTATGAAAAGCAAGAGTCATATTTCTTTAGTACCTGGTCAGACATCTTATTAGCTTCGTATTTTTAAATGCTGGAGAAAGATAAGAAGGAAAAAGAAGTCTGCTTTGCATCAGTTTTAGTCCTTTCTGTATTGATTACATTAACATCTCTAAATGCTGTAGAATAAGATTTTACCCCTCTATTCCTGTTACATTTACATATGCATAATGGTTGATTACCTAGTCACTAGACCTCGTTGACTTTTGAGGAATTAGTCTAATCTCATATGCATCAAAATTATTTATTAGCTCTACTTGCAAATAGTAACAAAGTATTCATTCTAATTGACCTGAATATACAACTATCGGAAGCATCATTATCAGTAAATGTGGTTCTTGCAGCAGAATTATACTTTAAAACTATATGGCTTCCCCACCCCTCCCAACCCCACTAAAAACTGAATACAAATATTCCCCTGAGAAAACAGAAAAAAATCCAACTGGTGATCAAAGGATAAGCCTTATCTTTGTAGACTGAAGTCTCATAAGTACCAAGAGCTATACAGACATTCCAGAACAAACACTGAAAACTCTACAAATGTTAATTTTTTTGTTCTTATTTTTAAGGTAGTTAAGCATAATACGATTTCCATATGACCCTGAAGGTAGACACAATTTCTAGCTAAATTAACCACAGTATTTTCTTGACAAATCAGAGGCACAATAGCCTCCTGACATAAGAAATCTGTTGTCCTTATTTCTCTTACTTTTTTCAAAGTGGCCTTTTTTGCCACTGATGTTTTAAGAAGACTTTTATTTAGTCCCAAATACATACACTTCATACTCTGAGGTCTGGTCCATGCTCCTAGATTCTCTCAGTGACAGTAATCTGAAGATCAGATCTGTCTGCTCCCAGTGCAAAAACCTGATCTTTGTCCAACAGGCTCAGATTCATAGAATCACAGAATTGTCTTGGTTGGAAGGGGCCCTTTAGATTATTAAGTCCAGCCATCATTCTAACCTCCAAAACCCATAATTCTTTATTATAAAGCATGCATCTGCACAGCACAGCTTACCTCGCCGTTGTCCCCACTTGCTCACTACCTCTTCCTGAATAAGGAAGCCTCACAGGTGTACCGAGTCAACTGGTAACAGCAAATGGATTCTATCTTTCCCTTTTTCAAGTTTGACCAAGTCCAATCCTCCATTTCTCAGTACTGTTTCCCTTCTATAAAGCATTAAAGGAGCAATTTAGTTCACACTACTAGATGAGACCTCACTGGGAATACTGTGTCCAGCTTTGGAACTCTCAGCACAAGAAGAAGATGGACCTGTTGGAGCGCGTCCAGAGGAAGGACACAAAGATGATCAAAGGGCTGGAGCACCTCTCCTATGAAGACAGGCTGAGAGAGTTGGGCTTGTTCAGCATGGAGAAGAGAAGGCTCTGGAGGGACCTTATACAAGCCTTCCAATACCTGAAAGGTGCCTCTAAGAAAGTTGGGGAAGAACTGTTCATGAGGGCATGGAGCAATAGGACATGGGGTAATGGCTTTAAACTAGAAAAAGGGAGATGTAAGCTGGATATTAAGAAAAAGTTCTTCAATATGGTGGTGGTAGATCACTGGAACAGGTTGGCAAGAGAGGTAGTGGAGGCCCCATCCCTGGAGATGAATTCAAGGTCAGGCTTGATGGGGCTCTGAGTGGCTTGATTTAGTGAAGATGTCCCTTCTTACTGCAGGGGGGTTGGACTCCATGACCTTTAAAGGTCCCTTCCAGCCCAATACATTCTATGATTCTATTGTGCTGGCTTTTCAGAAATGTTAGGAATATGTAGCCAAGAGAAAAGCTGAGTGTGTGAGGAGAGGAATGGATTCCCATCTATCTCCCATCTAGCAGTGCTCTGCTGGTCTGCATAATGTGATTTGTGGAACAATATCATATACTACAGCTTAATTTGGTGATCTATGTAGGACTTTTACTAGAACCCAATGCTCAAAAGTATTTCTTTTTCTGATTTGTAGGCACATACATTTGGTGTAAATAATTGTGGGGTTTTTTGGGGGGTTTTTTGTTGTTGGTTTTTGTTTTTTGTTTTTTTTACTAAGTGAGTGGGAAAATTTACACAAGTCAAAGAATAATGTAGTCAAAAAATAATGCAGAATAATGTAACCTGATCTAGTGAAGATGCCCCTGCTTACTGCAGGGGCGGGGGTTGGACTAGATGACTCTTAAAGGTCCCTTCTAACCTAACATGTTCAATGACTCTATGATTACAACTGAAAATAAGCTTTCTCTCTTGGCTTTTTGCAGTTAAGATGCTCTAACCTGGTTTGGTTTTAGCTATACCTATCCAGGTTTGTTTCTTTGGAAACAAACTCACTCCACAGGCCAAGATTTCTCCTGCAATATGAAACTGAGCCTTGAATGCCAGTGTGTCTTCATGGATTCTAGTTACCTTTACCCTCCCTTTTCTCAGATTTAATGGCAGCTTTCATTCAAACTATCTCGGTGAACATTTAGTTGCTTTTCCCATCTTCCCACTGTTTCAAATAGATGACCCAGTACTTCAAGATCTTATGCTGAAAGGCCAACAACAAAAAACAACATTCTGTTGCACTTATACCCAGTCCATTGCAGCCAGATTTTAAATGTCACAAGACACTATTCTGCATGATCAAGGAACTGCAAAGATAAACAGACACCCTAAGCAGGCTTCTTCTAGCTTGTTACCCTTGTCAGTTATACATAGTCATTTACAATTTTAGCAAGATGCATTTCTTGGACAAATCAGATTGCACAGCAGGAAACATTTAGACTTTACAACAGTTAAGCTAAGTAATAAAGTAGATAAGATTTCTCAGATTCATTACTCAGGTGCTGTTAGTGAGTAAGGTTGCAGAAGAACTATCTTGTGAATTAAAAGAGAAGCCCCACTAACTTGTAAAAATAGGAAGAGTGGGGAAACCACAAAACTGAAATAAAAGTTGCTAACAGCTACTAGAATATGTTGTCCAGTGCCATCATCTTCTAATTTAAAGGAAACTGAAATCTACAAACAGATCCAGAAGAAGAATGTATCAAAAAACTAGTTTCACCAAAAAATAATAAACAAAAAAAACGCTCCCCCAAAAAAACACAAACCCTATTGTTCCAGACAGGGACTGATTTTTTTGGCTTTTGATTGTTCATCAAGGAGGAAAGTTGGTTTGGGGACATCAGAACAAGAACTTGATTAACAAATGAGAAAAATATGGTCTTTTTTTTTGTATTCTTCATTTTCTCACCATCAGGTAGTAACACTGATTTATTTGCAACAAGCAGAACACACAAAAGCTGTTGCTGATAAGGTCATCTTCCTGAAGACACACACATATTTATTACTGGATCTTTCATGAGACCAATTCAACGGGCCAAATTCCTCATGCTTTTGTAACTGTCTTCATAAACCTTTGTTTTTGTGTGACAAAACCAGTAACGAAGCATTCTATCAGAGTAAATAATATGTGAGGTTTATCACACACACACAAAAAAAGTAAGAACTAAAACCAAAAAACCAACAAACCCACAAACACATCCTGTCCTTAGGAATGCTGAACTAGATTATCCTGTGGTAAAGGAATATTTTTGAGGAAACTCTGATTTAACACCCCCCCAAAAAAAAATTCTGCCATTTCAGTTAAATTCAGTTCTCTCCATTCTTACATAACCTTCAGAATCTGACCACTATTAATGGGAGAAGGGGATAAATCTATAGGACATACACAAAATGTGTATAATTTAGGGCTTTATGGTGATGCTTGTTTCATAAAACATATTTAAAGAGCCCTGTTAAAAAGTCTGTTAGGGAACTATGAATGTGGGATATTTTAAGGCTAGAAGAATCTATTTAGAACAAAGAGACTATAGGAGAAATGTCACATAGAGAAGAACAGCGGCCTACAATGGAAGTCTTTCTCAAATGTATTACTTTCTCAAAATTTAATCGACTTAATTGTTTTTATACAAGAGCTGTGGTGGGCTGACCCTGGCTGAAGGCCAGGTGCCCACCAAAACCACTCTGTCACTCACCTCCTCAGTTGGACAGGGGAAAGAAAACATTGAAAGGCTCACAGCTTGACATAGGGGCAAGGAGAGATCACTCATCAATTACCGTCTCGGGCAAAACAGACTCACTTTGGGGACCAGTAAATTTAATTTTTTACCAATCAGAGTAGAGTTAATCAGAAGATAAACCAACTGTCAAAATCCTTCCCCTCACCTCTCCTTTCTTCACAGGATTAACTTTACTTTGGATTTCTCTACCTCCTCCCCCTGAGCAGCACAGCAGGATGAGGAATAGGGGTTATGGCCAGTTCATCACATGTCTCAGCTGCTCCTTCTTCCTCAGAGGGAGGACACAGAATCATAAGGTTGGAAAAGACCTTTAAGATCATCGAGTCCAACCTTATCTGTCCTACACTAAACCACAACCCTAAGTACCTGATCTACCCGT
>VZTU01028282.1:0-10080 GCA_013400835.1 Zapornia atra
ACCTTGGTGTCTGCAAAGGTTCTCACGTCTTCTCACTACTCTCTCTGACTGCAAAAAGTCATCGCTCCTTCCTTTGTCTTCTTGGATATGTTAGTTGCTGATTGGCTTGGCCTAGGCCAGTGATGGGTCTATTATGGAACCAGCTGGTATTGGCTCTATTGGGCCTCAGGGAAGCTTCTGGCAGCTTCTCACAGAAGTCACTGCTGTAGCCCCCCAGTACCAAACCTGTCCACACAAACCCAAACCAAATAGGTTTTTAGAGAGGCACCATCAGCTCTGCCGTTCAGCTCAGCAGTGTCCCACAGCGGCTGTTTCGTTGGTGACTGGAACCAACCGTGCCTGGCACGGGGGAAAGCCCCAGCTGCTTCTCACTCAGGCCATCCCCACAGCTTCCCTACTGCCAAAGCCTTGCCACGTAGACAATCTCCTATGTCATGTTTCTTCCCACAGGGTATGTTGACTCCAGGCAGTTCAATGACAAACACATTAGACTGAATTTCCAAGGGGAAAATTGTCGTTGTTTCACCTTTAGTGTGTTATATAGTGGTTTGATGTGAAGTGTTCTTATACTGGCACCCTTCTTCAAAGCTGTCATCCTGTTCAGCCATCCTGTATGTTTCCTCACACTTGAATCAGTTTGGGTCAGGCAAAATTCCCAACATAGAAGTACTTCAGTTTCCCTACCAAGTTCCAAATTCCTACCTCTCTTTGCAGTGCTTTCAAAAAAAGGAATCTAGAGTTAACCCCATACTACTGCATCTGTGACCCTGTTGCTTACAGTTTGCAAATACTCTGGATCTGTGGGCATTTTCTGCCACATACGTTAAATAAACATTTTATGAGGTGACCCCTTGTAACAACCCAGTTCGTTGAGGCTTCACTCCTTACCTTCCCTCCTCAGCTGCATGGTTAAGAAAGCTATACAGCAAAAAGAACCCTAAACAAACTCTCGTCATATTGTGATATTTTTTGTTTTCCCTTTAAATATTATCCTTCCTCCCTCCCCCAGTTTTCAGAAATACTTAAAGAAACAGCCTCCCTTTTCTCCCCTATCTGCCTGAATTCAAGTGTGGTTGACATGGATGAAACATCAGACAAGCCCCTGCCCGCCTCGAAGCAGTTACTTGTCCATTTTTGCCTGTACAGCCCGCTGGGTTGCTGTCCATATTCTTCATTCCCAGCCTTTGAAGAGACTATGTCCTAGTTGCATTCTCACAGTCCTACAGAAGTATGAAGAGCAGTGCGCTTGAGTAGCATGACTGGAATTCTGCACATGGCTCTTGGTAGTCACTCACGTCCCTGAAGTGCATCACGCGTCTTTTGTGTATCTGTCTGCAGTTCAGCATGGCCAGAGAGCAGTGCAGGGAGAGAGACCCCCCCCATGCCTGTAAGTCCTTGCTTCCGACCCTAAAATATCCCCTTGAACATATGGCAGGCAGAATACCTGGTCAATTGCCTTCCTAGTTGGGCTGTGTTTCCTGGAGCCTTGTTTAAAGAAGCGGAGGCTGGGCTAGCGTGTGAGGGATCCTTAGTGAGTGCCTGCAGCCAGTCAGCACCGACTCACAGGTTGCAGTTTCCCACTACGGCTCCTTGACAGATTCTGTCCTAGCCAACTCAGCATTTATACATATGAGGCACATACACCTTGGCCTTACCTAAGAGAATCTTACAGACTAAATGGTAATGATGTTACAGAGTATGGGTTGCTAGTGAGGCAAGAATTAACACCAAAGTAAGGGTTGCTAGTGTGATTGTGAGAGGAGGCGCTCTTCAGCTTCCTTCAGAGTTCTCTAATATGTGCTAGAAAAACCTAATATTTTTAAAACTCCTGCCATTTGAAGTCAAAACTGTCAAAAGTTACTAGTTATTTTGAGCTGCTTCATTTCTGAGGTACTTCAAAAAGACCTGCTTTTTCTGAAAATTCTTACGTAACCAGATAGTGTAAATGCAACCAGGAGTTTTGTACTGAAAATCCTTGCCTAATTTCTTTTTAACTTGTGATATGCAGCAGCCCACTGGGAATATATTTCTTATTTCCAAAGAAAATACTGATTTAGCTCCTCTTTTTCTTGATGCTGGCTGTCGCCAGGTGTGCCTTCCTTTCGGAGAAGAGGTTCTGGATGGTAATGCACATACCTGAATCAAAACACAAAATGGAGTAAGAACAAGAGAGCAGAATCTGAAGTGTCCTCAGTTCATTCAGAAGGCACCTTACCAGCCTTCATCTGGGAACGCTGCACTGTCCCTTCCATGAACTTAGGAACAGACCACTCCATCACAACAATGAGGTCCTTTAAATTAGTATTAAAGCCAATAACAGAACAAAGCTTTGGCTGTAGTACAGCCAAACTCAGTTTACATTTTTCAAAAGTATGTTGTTGAGGAGTAGAAGGGGTCTATTTACATGCAGGTTTTGGGGTGGGCTCCTTTTTCATCCCTTTGGTTAATAAATCCATAAAAGTCTTAATTTAGATAGAACTTCTCATACCATATAGGCAGAACGATGAGGGGGGGTTGCACAGAAATGGGAATTGATTGTAAAACAAACAAACAAAAAAAAAAAAGACAAGCTTTGGTTAGGAGCTGTGAGGCTGAAGTCACTGGAACAATTTTTACCTTTTTTTGTATTTTTATGCCTCAATTGAATGTTTAAGTGACTCTTAAACATTCAGTTTGTATTTGATAGACATCAGAAGTCAGAACAGCTGGTAATGAAGTTCTCTGCAGCGGTCTGCAGGAGAGTTTGTGGAGGGATATTTGCCAGTTCAGTATGTGGCTGCTATAGTCATCATGGTTGTGTTGAGACCCCGCTTGCTGGAAGATGAGACACTTACCTAGAAACAGCACTAGCAGGTACGTTTTCAGAACATAAGGGAAGTAGATGGAGAAGGTGATTGGGAACGGAAGCTTGATGGAGTATGTGCCAAAGGATTCAAAATAAGGCAGTGACACCCAAATTGCAAATGCTGTAAAATAACATGGGAAATACTTAGTCAAAAGGAGGTGGGAGATAGTGAAAAAGCTTCACGTAGAAACCAGTTACCTTTAAGGCACAGATAGCTGGATTACATGCTGAATTTATCATGTTGTTCATATGCCCATGAACAGGTTGGTTTCTTCAGTTCAGTTTTCTAGGCCTGATGTGCTAATTCCTCTTAACATAAGAATTAGCAAGTATTTCTTATCCAGTAACAAATACGGTCACCCCTGTACTTGCACTCCTTTCAGTATGACCTCAGTGGGTACATTTACTGGTGTGAGCACGATAGGCTGTGGAGCATGGTCTGAGCCAGGAAGGTCGCCCTCAGTGGGCTTTGTGCTTGTTCTCCAATGTGGTCACTCTAGAATTGGGAAACCTGCAGGGATCTTTGTGGGGGTGTTTTCCCACTTTAGTCAGAAAAACGAGCACTTACCCATACTCTTAAAGCAAGGGGGAAAAAAAAAAAAAAACACAAAAACCCCAGAGTACCAAATTAAGGGGAAAAAAAAGAACAGAAAAGGGGAAAATAGGTGGCGTACATGATAACATGAGAGCACATAATAATCTAGGAGTACTTTGGCAACAGAAAGAGAGCTATATCTTAAACATAAGTGGCAACTGAACTCATCAAATATTACTGAAGAAGATTAAGGAAGAAAGTCGTTGGTACCTTCCCCAGCTCCTTACCTTTAGCCAGAACTGAAAGGGGGTATAGTGGGATGCACAGCGAGAAGTTGAGCCACGTCAGTGGCATGTAGTATATTCCTGTCCTTGCCAACATGTTGTAAGTGTACCTGCAGCAAGGGGAGCAACAGATGAGCTCAGAGGGAAATATCTTGTCTTTAAAATAAAGACGTATTACTGAAAAATCTAGGGCAAATTCAGAAGAGCTTGGAGCTGCCTGCCTGAGAAAATTTCAGAGCAGTAGTGCATGGTTTTGTTTGGGCTCTAGTTGATGTCTGAAAGTAGGCAGTTCACTGTTTCATAAGGGTTGTCTGTGGTGAAAACCTTGCATAATTTACTGTCGACGTATCGTTAGCTGTAACGCACGGGATATTTATGACCCTGAATAACTACATGGAAAAGCTTTTAATACCTCAAGACTAGTCGACTAAGGGATGGCCTAGGTTCCTGCACATTTCTAGAAATGGGCATTTTCTTGAGATGCTTGGACATGTCACAGATGCTGTAAAATTTTAAGTAAGTTAGGAATTGTTAAGAGTTGCACTGTGCATTACTATTTGACTTCATCATTTGGTGCTACAGACAACAGTATCTTGCCTATTAAATGGCCACTGTTAGTGCCATGATGCTGGACTGTGTTCTTCAGCAATGATGGAAAATAAGGATGTGTAGGTAGGACTGCTACGCACTGACAAGCCTTCACAGCCAATACTGTTTACACTTTTGGCCTCTCTCCAGCTGCACAGAGCCCTTTCATTTGAGATTAGCTTCTACTGTTTCAGCTTTACAAACTTAAAAATGAAATGGGGTGGAGCGATGGTACAAATAATTAATACAAGCTGTAGTTTATTAACACATGAAATACCAATACTCTGAAATGGACTTAAAAATCTTTCTCATCAATTCTATGTGACACTTTCCTTTTCAGGTCTTTTGAATAACCTACGTTTCCCTTGCTGCATAAATCCATATTCCCTAGTCAGTCCCCCGAGCAGCACATTTAAAATAGCAGAAAGTGATGTTAGCAGAAAGGAGAAAGATAAAGTTTATGCTCTCAGAGAGAGGTTGTTGTGAGGGCTATGTCGTGTTAAATGCTTCTTAATTCTATGTGTCTTCCCTGGTGAAGGTCTGCAAACTGAGGTCCACAGGGCCTTCAGTTACATTTGAGAAATGCCAGTGACTTCAGCTATCAACGCCAAAGTAGTTATGTGGCATTTTCACCATTGTAGTTCTTCCACGGGGAGGTAGGTACTGGTGACCTTCCACCATACAAAATTCTTGAGATAAGAGTCCTGAATTGTCTTCCTATCCATTTTGCCTCCTGCATTTTGCCCCTGCAGTGTGATACGTGCCCTACTGCACCAAAGCTCTCGGTCTCTGCAGCAGGAGCTTGTGACTTTTTGAAAGCACTGCCCAAGTAACCCAGAGTAAACTTTCCATCTTGGTTCTGCCAGAGCTGCCTTACAGTGCTGATAATCTTGGATGAAAGTGAGATGTTAAAAAGTGCATAAATAAAAATTAAACCAATAGAATGGTAAATCAGTTTTGGAAATTGCTGTTCCCTGGGAGGTAACTGTGATTTCCTTCTAAATTTTTGTTTAAAACGTTGAGTCTTTTTGAACCATGAATGTTGATGCGATGATGTACTTTCTCTAAGTGACTCTGCCTCTCTACCATGTGAATCTTTGTAAAAATGCATAAGCAGCTTATAAGGTCCAAGATTTTATTTAAAATGGATAATATGCTTTGCTACCAATTTCAAAATAATGACATGAGCCTGCAGTGTGGCGCGGGTGGGGTTCTGCTCACAGGAGTGACCCATTTTCCCCTCATAGTGTCACAGCTGACTTCTTACCTGACCACATCTAACAAGTTCCAAAGGAAAAATAAAATGCAGACGATATATTTGCCTTGAACTTCTTCCTGACTGTTGATGACAACAAACAACACAATTATTCTCTCAGTGATCTGAAAAGAAAAAAGAATTGTGAATTCAGTTAGCACCTCGTATAGGTCTCATTTCTGTGCCATTCTGGCAAATTAGAAGGCCATAGGTGACTCCAGTTTGCTTTATGCAAACGCTCCAGTGAACATTTAGCTTCTTGGCCTGCTTTTGTTCAAGGCCCCATTGGTCTCCACCACGGGGAACTGGAAACCGTTAGCTGCAGCATCATAGTTCTGCTGGGGTAAGGGTGGAGGTGCGCTTGCCAGTGGGGGTCACCTGGGCTTGCAGTCAAGGAAAACTGTGGATGAGCCAGCTGAGAAGCAAGGACTTCTCCCAGTGCGCTCTGGGGCCTGGTGGGCTGGCAGAGGTAAGCCTTCTTGTAGGCCGCATGGGAGGATGTGGGACAGGGCGAGCCCTTGGATGGGTAGTATGCCAGACAGTGCACAGCTCTGCTTTCCATAGCTGGGAGATCTGTGTCTCACCTAAGAATTGTAGAAATGAGGAGGAGGAAAAGCTGAATTCCTTATTTTTCTTTCCTTCTTATTCCTGGCTAGGAGAAGTGGGTTTAAACTTGTAATTTATGTGATCTATTGCATAATCTTTATGTCCTGACATTTTCCTAGTAGTTGAACCTTACCCTCTCTCACAAGGCATGCCTTTACAACTGAGAAGACATAACAATAGATTAAACCAATAGTGTCTCCAGCCTAAAAAAACCCCAAACCACCACTTTGGCAAAATTAAAGTGTGGTTTTTTCTAGCTTTCTTGGACAAGTTTCCTATCAGTATCCATGCCCTGCCCTGTAAAACAAATATGTCTATAGTATTCAGTACTGCCAAGGAGTGCTTGTGAAACTCTCCTGGAGCAGTAATGTTTCGCCCCGAAGAAAACATGCCTCTGTGCCTTTGCTGTGACTCAATACAGCTGCTTTTTTTTTTCTATACCCACAGCCACATCTTTTATAAGGTATATTAGGTTTATTGATTTTATGGGTTAAGAAGTCAGTGAAAAGCCATTAAATTAAAATGGACCGACGTGGTGTTTTTTTATAAGCATGCTCTTTGCTTGTTTCCCCCTTCCCTTCACTCCTACTTTAAACAAAACAAGAGATTGGCCTTTCAGCAAGTTGATGCAGTAGCTTTGCTACATAATGCTTAACAGTTCCTGTGTGGAATGTTTTGGTTACAGATTGTTTCTGTGCAAGCCACATCTTGCCACATAAAGCAGCCATCACTTCGCTATTCAGGAAGATTACGTTAAATCAATTTTTTATACAGAAAGCATGTCCATCCCCTAGGGATCTGGTTCCTCATCTCAAAAAGCACTGAAAGGCCACAACAGATAAAAACAGTTTTGCTGACTCTCATCTTGGTCCCTAACTGAGGATTTCTAAGAAGGTCAGATACTGACAGACTTCTGCATAGACAGGCCAGGAAACAGAGAGTGAGAGGTCCCAAGTCCTGTGTTCATATGCTGATTCTGAGGAATCTGGCAAGAAAACGGGGGAACTGGAACTACTGATGCAGGATCTGAAACCAGATACAACAGGGTTAGGAGAAGCAGGGTCTAACAACCATCACAAGGGGGAAACCAAAACAAAGGTAAAAGCAGCATGAGCACTTGATTCCATCTGAGGGTTCATGTTTGGGAAGGGGTGCAGTGGAGGCACTAAGCCTCACTAGCTGCAGACGATGGAAGTCTGTAATCAGACTGGAAAGTGGTTTAAGGCCCTGTAAGAGTAGGAGACTGGACCTGACACGAAGCAGGTCCTCGTAGGTCGTCTGTTCCTGTTAGACTCCAGTCTCAGCCAGCAAACAATGGCAAGCATGAAGCAGCCATCAGAGGATGAAACTCAAAACCACTTGTGGCCTTGTTCTTGGAGCACCTCTTTGGGCAGGACACAGGCCTGGCTGCTCAGGGCGGCTGTAATGTCGTCATGAGGATAGGTGGCAGCATCCTACCTCTTTCCTGTGTAAATTGGGAGACTGTCTGCCTGCTTGCCTTTATTCCCCTTCAATTTGTGACCTAACCTAGGTGATACTGCTCTGGCAAGGGGAGTTGGACTACATGATCTTCTGAGGTCCCTTCCAACCCCTAACATTTCATGATTCTGTGACATTGTGTACTTCTTTCATAGGAATCATAGCTTTAGGTAACCCATGTAAATCCAGAGAAGATAGAGGGGATAGGCAGACACTGGGGACTTCTTCTGCAGGGCAGGGTGCTACTTGAAGAAGATTCTAGTAGATGCACATTGATATTGTGCCCCTATAGACACACACACACACATATATATGTGTGCATGGAATTAGGTACATATATGAATAAACACACATGAATGCTTATGTATACATGTGTGTATACACACCTACATATATATATATATATAAATTTATATATATATAAAGCATATGCTGCTGCCCAGCAACAGCTCTGCTCTTCTGTGGATCATCTGTCCTGATGTCTGAATGAAAAATAGGGTGTTCTCTGTTGCTATTCTCCTGTTTTAAAAAAAAGGCAAAACCTCTCCTGTGTTCTTACGTTCATAGAAAGGAAGTATGTGCTGATACCTCACAAAGCATAAATACAATGGTTTCATTTTTCATTCCTTCTTCTTCTTTGTGTTAAAATCAAACTGGAATTTCCTTCCTCTCCCAGCCCTGGTCTCTCACAGGATGCAGCAAGTTCTGTAGAATGACATACATTTCCCCAAGGCAGCCTGGGAATTTGAAGCAAGTAAGTGAAACAGAGCAAATTAGACTAGTTGAAGCTAGGGCAGGAGCAGGCAGCACATTCACTCCCATTTTATAATGACCATGACTGTGCTGTATTTTGCTTACATACTTCTTCAATATTAATGAATGTTTTTAAAAAGTGCTAATAAATATTTAGATTAAGATGAAAATTAGTGGTTTCATCACGAAGCCGTAGTACATTGCTTTTCATCTGGTAAATCCAACCCTGTTTGCACAGGATGAAGAACTGGCATTTTGTTCAAAAGAACACCAGTCTTTTCTTACATCTTTCCCTCTCTCTCTCCCTTGCTAAAGTAGCAGTCCCATCACACTTTACTTCCTGTCCAGACTGCTGAATTTCATTATCTTCTGTTTTGGCAATTACAATGACATGTGACATGTTCTCCTGTCCTTCTCAGTCATTCAAGCTGCAGATGCCATGAGAGAGACCTCCCTTTGCACCAACTTTGTGACCCTCCCTGGTCTTTTCTTCCTTCAGAGCATTGATTACACAGGGCTCATCTTTTCATGGTGTGTTTTGGCCTTGGCCTGTCTAACCCTTCTCAGGTGCCTGGTGACCTGAGACTTGGTCCCTCAATGAAGCCATCCTGAATGTTTTGGGTTTTTTTCGAAACATCTCTGACTTTGTTTTTCCACTACCTTTGATGTGCATCTCGCAGTGTTCCTTGTAAAAGACACCAAACCACAATAAATGGGATATTAGGCAGAAATCAAACTCAACTTAAATCTTGTCTGTGCCATGATGCCTTCAAAACAACCAACCACTACAGGGGTGCCTTCGTGGCTTGTTTTTTTTTCAAGGTGGCACTGCCTTCACCCATGTGCTCCCCTGACATTACCATAGCCACCTGTTATCTCATCCTATAGATCACCTGAGATGCACTTCACTATGGATATGCATGTAGGTGCATGGCCTGGGGGATGCATCTAGGAATGTTTTAAGCGTACGCTCAGAACAAGCAGTGGGAATGCAGAACAAAGCAGCCGCTATCAAATTCTTGCAGCTTTACCAGTGCCCTGGACCACCTGTAGTAGTCCAATAGGCTGCAGTAAGGTGAGCAACTCTGCTCCTTCCCAGTTCATTGTGGATTTTTTCCCTAAGAATCAGGGACAAGACTGTGGCAGGGCAGATGGGAGCACTGGTGGCACACAACTGTTTAACCTGCACTCTTACAGCAGAAGCAGGGCAACCCATGTGAAAGCAGAGCCGATACCAAAGAGCTCATACGCCTCGCTTGAACAGGATGAGACTACTGTTAACATCAAGGCATGACAGCCTGCAATGAGAGAACACTCAGAGAAAGAATCAAGTAAGGAGTCAAAGGTATCTTTGCTCTGGGGCAAATGTTTGGCACCAAAGTGCCATATTGTCCCCTGACCCACCTTCTCCACGCTGCTCTGGAGAGCATTGCAGTAACGGCACTGCCTGAGGAAGATCAGTTTTCTTTGCTTAAAGTATCCATGTCTTATCTAGTGGCTTTTGTGGCGACACAGAACAGTGTTTGTGCAGTCTTCCCTGATCTCTGCTTCTGTAGGGCAGGGTAGGAAAGGAACGGACTATGTCAGGGCTGGGGAATGCATAAACTCTGCCAGGACAAGCCTTGCTTTAATGACTATTAGCATTCGCGGGCTGCTCTTCTCTCCAGGACATGCTGTGAGTTTTGTTACGGGGCACATTAGATAGAATACTTTCTCCTCCCATTCCCCCTGCCCC
>VZTU01028282.1:10152-30208 GCA_013400835.1 Zapornia atra
CCAACCCCCCACCCCGATTAGTGCAAAAGCTTGCAATGCAGATTTAGATAGGGGAAAACAGTTAATTGCATTTTGACAAACTTTCTACCATACTTCGTGAGAAGCATAAAGAAGAGAGATCTGTATTACTCAATCAATTTCTAATGAAGATTTAAAAAGAGGAACATCTTCACTCATGCAATTATGTCATTTGACAAAAACGGGCTATCCAGAAAACTAAAAATGTAACTAACTACTCTTAGTCTTCCACCTCCTGACTGCTGAGACCAATGCCAGTTTCACCATTATTCAAATACTACGAATTACAAAGTTTTGAAGGTAAACTCAAGACAACGTTTTTACTTCTTCCAGCGTGTTAAGAAAAATACCAAAACCTGAGATTAACTCCGAACTGAAAACAACAGTGTGGTAATGTCAGAGAATCATCTTGTTTCCTGCTATAGTATGTGATCTTATGGCTGTTTTTCTTCCTACAGCTGAATATATGCCTTGTGAACCTTAAATGGCTTAAGAACCTTTAGATGTTGTCACAGTTTGCCCATGTCTTGTTTTGAGAGGACAGAGACACAAGAAAAATATGACAATTTTCCTTTCTTCCTCTTTCCAGCACTAATTCTTCCTCGGTACCTTAATTTTTCTTAATCAATGGTTTTCCTTCTACATTCCATGACTGCCAGCAAACCCTGTTTCAGGAGGCTTGGTGTGCTGGTAGTTTTCTTGCTGCCAACCATTTGCTACCCCACAAAATCTTGTCTTGTGCTTATCTACAAATACCTATGCACTTGTCAGTGAGGAAATGGCATGGAAAACAACTAGTTACTGACACTTAGGTTCAGATATGTTGTCTTCTGGCTGCAGGCAAATTGGCTGGGGAGGTACGTACCCCCAGAAATAGGGACTGTCCTATTTCTGCAGGTGGCTCCTCCTCTGGGCATGTTCCAGGTTCCTGCTGTTGTGGATTGGGCATAGGGCACTCAGTTGCCCTCAAAAATAAAAACCAGCAAGCAACTGTTTCCCAACCCAGTTCTGAGGACTCAATTCCTGGTGTTAGCAAACCATTAGCAGACCAAGCACCCAAGGAAGGGTGCGGATGGACCATTCAGGGTAGTTCGGCCTGGGTTTGTCCCCGGAGGCAGTAATGGCTGAAGTGTATAGGTCACAGAAGGGGGGCCTTGAGAAATAGACTTACCTGCAAAAACCTGGGTAAGAGACGGCTTTTATCAATGCCAATGAGGATGTGTAGGATCTCCAGCATAGACAACAGCTGGCAAAGGCGCATTACAAGCCCTATGGAGTAAAATGTGTCGGCCAACGAATCTAGAGGCGAAGTGAAGAGGGAGAGCAGAGGTTGGTTATACAGTAGAAGGCGGGACCCACTGCTGGGCTTGTCGGAGATCACTGGAGAAGACAAGACAGGCAGTGCAAACAGTTTCACACTTCTGGGTAGCAGAAGCAAAGTTTTGGGGACAAGGCAGTCCACTCTGCTCCACTGGCTCTGAGACAGAAGTGGGAGGCTGAGGAGAGAATGGGATCCCTGGTATTTGATGCCCTGGCACACACTGTGCAGCACGATGTGCTCATTTAGCGATGCCGCTTTAGGATATTTCTAAGTAAGAGGAAGCACATGAAATGTCTAAACAGGAGGGCATGTTGAGGTTTTCGCCTGTATCTGCACCCATGGCACTTCCTAAAACAAGCAGACCACAAAGCAGGCATTTCATGTGCCAACTGTCCACCATTATAAATAATTCTACATTTCCAGTCACTAGTTTTATATTTTTTGTGCCTTAACCCCAGGCAATGAAAAGAGAAGTAAGTTGTAGCCTTTCTGGAGATAGAGAATCATGTGCAATAACCACACAAAGACATTCCCTGCCAGGGGCTTCAAGAAGATTAATACTCATCATAATGTCTGGACTTGGTCTCATTTAGGTCTATGTCTGAGTCACTAGCATGCTGCTGAATATTAAAGCTCATTAGCAAAAAAAGAGCTACATTCCTGATGTGATACAGGGAGAACATAGGTACTAGTAACTTGTTCGTCCTTCTTAATGGAAGAAACAATTTTTTTTCCTAATTGAAGTTACAGCCCCTGGTATTGGATGCACACCTATTCACAATCCTAACTTCATCCCTAATTTGATGCTTCTGCGTGCCACTGCCTCTTAAAATGTTTAAGGAAAATACAGAAGGAATCCTACCTTTTCCAAATGAAATGAACCTGATGATCATATTTGTAAATATCCAGGAATGCCCACAGAATTGCATTAAGTCATACACAAAGAGGTAGGTGTTCATGGTAGAGCTGTGGAGGTGAAAACGATAAAGCAAGCTCACTACAACATTCAAGCTTTTTGACCTGCAGAAATTGCACCCTCTTTGGACATGTTGGGAAATCAAAGTAAAACAGCTCAAATGTAAACAGATAGTGAGAAGTGACTGTGTCTGTCAGAGGCCACAGAACAGTATTTACTCTCCTGAATGGATCAAAGGCTCCCTTTGTTGGCATACCTACCGTATGCCCAGAAAATTAGATTTCTGACTTCCCACCAGTAATAAGGGTAATTAGCCCATGCTTCAAGTTGCATTTAATAAATTGAATCTTCCGTTGCAGCTGACTCATTTTTGTAGCTATTCTAACCTAATTTTCATAGGTAATCTGACTTTTTTGCAAAACTTCATAGGCTCTGGATATACTGCATGTCCCTTTCCCATACACATCTTTTCTTCTGACTTACTCCGGAGACAGATGCTTGCCTGTCCTCCAGCTATGAAAAGAACTGTCTTCCTTTTCTGGAAATGAATTTGTTGATTTTGTACTAGAATTTATCTGCTATGTTTGCCCAATTAACTTCCTGCCCCAATAAGTAGTAAGAACTCTTTCAGTTGCCCCTGGACCCAGTGTGTTCATGTGGTATGTCTCTGCCATCAAACTTTGCTTCATTTGTTTCTATCCATTAACACACACACAGACACACAGAGACAGTGAATTTATGTGTTTAGAAATAACTAAATATATACTTAATTCCCAAATTGATTTAAATTGATCTACATACATTTACCTTCTAAACTTATTAATCTAAGTACACTCTCAATAGGGAGGTCATAGAAAATGCCTTTCTTCCTCTCTGTTATGTAGGATGGTTGCTATTAATAACACCACTTCTATAAGCACAGAAAGATTTGTTGGCATCATTTACCTCTGAAGAGGGATCAGTGCCCTTTGATACTATGGAAATGAGACATATGATGTCCCAAGGGAATGTATTTCATAAACACCCCTTTTTTAAAAAGTATGATACAACTGAATTGGACTAAAGTTCAGTGAGTTCTATAAATACTGACCCACAATCCCACCTGCTTTATTACTGAGTGACACTTTTTTCCCTCTGGTTGTAAGAAAAAAGATGGAATACCACATTACCCAAAAAAAAAAACCCAAAAAAAACCAAAACATGATTATGATTTATGCAACAGCCTTATTACTGGATGGATAGGAATTATGTAAGAGTTATGACAGCTACAGAAACAGTTATAAAAATCTGGAGGCTTTCCAGTCAGCTCCTCAACCAGTCTCTTTGATCTGATACTGTCAAGTGGGCTTTGCATGGGATGCGGGCTGAGCATAGGGTTTCTCTCATCTGAAGCTGAGTTTACTGTCTTTGTCTCTTGCCCTCAGAACCTTTCTGTCAATGACTTGGACTTATTTTTCCAAACTCTTCCTGCACTGGCTGGCTAGAAAAATGTCGTCTTTACAATTCTTAAGCTTCTCAGTCTTGGCTACCGAGAGGACATTTGCAAATTCAGCTGCACACTGATGTTTTGGCAATATGGCAGCCACTACAGGGCAGAACTCAGAATCTTTAAAATGCACTGGCTACCACTGATACGTATACACTGTCGTATATACTGCTGGCATATATGGAGGGCCCCATCGTCCCCATGAAGTGCAGCATGCCGATGTTAGCCGGAGGACCGATCCCATGCTCAGAGCTGCGAGCTGTACAGCTGCCTCCCTTGGTGATGCTGCGCGAAGGAACAGCCCTGATCTCAAAGCAGGATCTCATCCTACTGTGTCCATGCCCACACAAAAGGTATTTAAGACCAAACAGGAGCCTTTGGCAGAAGAAATCTGCAGAGAATAACAGGCGATTTCAGTGCAATCAAAGGAGAGTCAAATATAACTGTTCTCTGAGGTCTTTCTCATCCAGAGGCAGACCTCTTTACCTAGAGAACCCAGAGGGAGACCGAGTATAACATATGCAGGTATGTTTTCAGCATAATGCAGAATTCAGCTATCATCTGCTTCCGTTTGAAAGGTCACTGGCAGAAGACACAGGCTTTAATCAGATTTCCAGCTCCCCTCAGTTCACAGCTAGAACTGGGGCACGTTTCCTCACAGAGCCTGTTTCTGCACCACCCTTGCAGACAAAACACAGACTAACAATCCACCAGGTATCTGTTCAGCCCCTGCCCCACATTTGCTGGCTGACCTCAGAAACCTCACTTGGCCTCCCTGATGCCTGTTATGTAACATGGACTTGCTGCTGCACTTACTCCTTGTAGTGTGATGTGCTTTAACACTTTTGAGCTGCTTCCAACGGGGGAAGCACCTCACCTTTCAGTGCTCTGCCCGCACTGATGGCAGGAGAGAGGAAGAGACATGGGTCTCGCAGCGGGGCGACCCAAAAGGCTGAGCCTGCTGCCTGTTGTTTTAGTTGTCAGTTCTGTGTTAGTGGGGCTGATGTTACAGCAAACACACTGAAATGCTAGGGACACGTTTATCATATCTAGGATCAACCTTGTGCAGTGAAAAACTTTATCTGCTTTCTCTCTGGCCTCCAAACCTCGGAAACTAGTTGAAGCATGAAACCACTCAGAACTAGGGCACACAGCAGCATAGTCCCAAACATCCTCTTTTCCCTTTTACTCACCAGCAGAGATTTTACCAATGATGTATTTTTAGCTTGCAAAGCTTGACATATTTCCACAGGCAGAAAAATCACATAATTGTTGCATTTGAATATTTTTAGCACAAAAGTCTTCAGTGTGTCTGATCTGGCTATCACCAGGGGTAAATATGGGGGTAGATGCCCTCGTTGTCTGGAGGGTGGCTATGACCCCTACGCCCCTGAAGCTAAGGTGACAGCACAGCGGTGGCATTGCTCATTTGGGACAGCCCTTGGCTCAGCTGGGTGCCCCTGGCAAGGTGCCAGGATGAAGGTCACCCTTAAGTCCCGCTGGGGGCTGGGGGGGGGGACACGGTGTCCAACCCAGATCTGCATGAACTGAGTGAACTGAGAGCTGCCTTGCCTTCAGAGCCATTGCATTCTGCTGCCTTCCCATGCACCCACACTGGCTGGCCGCACATGAGGAAGCAACCCTCGCGCTGAAACCAGAGAGCAATGTTCCTTTTTTGTCTTTCCTTTTTTTTTTTTTTCTCCTCTGCAGGAAAGGTCTGTTTGAAAAGCCCCTCTGCTGACACAGTTTCCTTTTAAGTCATGTAGGTCTGAACTTCTACTCCTTCCCCCTCCCACCCCTATGACTAGCTGCAAGCGCTATAGCTCAGGAAGAAGCAAGCTGCTGAGAGCCCGGTACAAAAGATGTACTTTTCCTCTCACAGGCACATCCCACCCCGCTTTGTTTTTCTCTCCATCCTTCTCACATTCGAGCAGTCTAGGTCACCTGCACTCAAGAGAGATTACCTGTTGCAGGGGTCGGGTTGCTGCTGCTGCTCCTGATCTTTCTCCTTTTTTCTCTCTACAGCTGCAACAGCTGTTTGTTAGGAGATCACCCCTCCTCTTTCCTCTTCCCCCACCCCACGACGTCATGGTATGTAGCACTAAGCAGGAACAGCGCTGCACTTCCCGAGAAAGGAGTTTCCAGCCCCAAATATCTCAGCTCCGTTTGCCCTGCTCTTTACCCAACCTCACCTACCTAAGCCTAGCCTAGCCTAGCCTATCCTAACCCAACCTAAACTGGCTTCTTACTGTTGTACCAGTCAGCGAGTCCATAAATCCCACTAACTTAACCCAGAGTAATATTTTGAATGATTGCTGGAGAGAAGAAATGCAATCTTTAAATACTGTTTCCCTGTTCTGTTTAAAACATAAGTGGCACAACAGTGCTAACACCACCACCAAATGATGAGGAAGGCTGGGAGCATGGCATAAAAGGAGCACTTTAAAATTACTTCAGATAGGGGAAAGAATTTTCCACTTCTTATCTCAGAATGTCTATTTGTTCTTGCCACTGAGAAATATGGGCATTGCTGGCAGGGGAAAATGTATGTGTGCATCCTGGTTTACTTCTGCCCTTAAGTGTCTGGAATATCTCAGCATAAATCAGATGAAGAATGTCATAACATGTTTATCAACTCCCTTCTGCCAGTAGGTTAGTTTTTCCCATAGGCACCCATTTTGGAAACCCATCCCACCCTGCAGGGAGATTAGAAATTTGATGTCACGACTAAAGCAATCACTGAGGAGACAGCAAGCATAGGATGTTAATGCCCGAGTACAGAAAGCCCAGGAAATAAGATGTGCCTTAGTGGGTCTAATCACTCCTATGAGTGGCTTTCAGCTCCTGGCAAGACAAGCCCCATTCTCTGTGGTGTTCTGGAGAGGTGAGAAATTATTTCCTGGCAAACAAAGTGGGAGAATGTGTTTTTTCCTGGTCGTGTCACCCGTAAGGGACCTCAGAAGAAGGGTCATGCAGTTATGCCTGCTGGTGTTGCAGCTCACTTCTACTTCATTATCTTTTCTCCAGGCTAAACAATGTGTTCTTTCTCAGTAGGAAATAGCAAATCAGTGTCAAATAAAGGGTTAAACAATTAAACAAACGGCTATTGGAAGGTTCAGCACATAGCTCTTGCAAAACAGCTCCTATGCTTCCTGCCTCTGGGAGGACAATTGGTGTGAGTAATGCTGCCAGAAGCCTAGCTCAGGACCGTAACAAGATCCAGCAGCAGGAAGAACAGCGCTTTTCAAGCATCAGGTGAACATGTAGAAGCAACAAAAGCTCACCTAGCCTTGTGATGTGCAAAACCCTTCCTGTGGCCAGCTGCCAAGGTAAAGCTCCCACAGATGACAAAGGAACCTGCAAGAGCTTGCAAACTGGATGCCAATTCCCTTCCATGGTGCTGGCCACCCCCATGGCACAGCCTAGTAGGAGGCTGGGGGGCGCAGCTGGGGCAGTCTTGGCAGCCTTCAGCCCCCTGCGCAGTGGGACTGTGCCCACACAGCCGGTGCTGCTGTGCGCCAGGCAGGGCTTTAGAACAAACCTGCTCGTTCTGAGGAGGTGGTGCCCACCGCTGGAGCATCTGGAGGGCTTTCTTTTCACAGCACCTTGGCCCTGTGGCCTGGGATGTCCATTGCTTGCTGGAAAAAAATATCCTGGTGTGATGGCATGTGAAAGGAGTGATGTTGTCCAAAATGAATGATGTTGGTGCACTCCAAGCCTGCCCTGTGAGGAACAAGGAGGCATAGCAAGAGACAGGGACTAGAAAATTTGCTTCGAAGGTGTACTTCAGACCTGAACTATAATGCTATTATGAATGCATCTATCTGAGTGGCAACACACTGCAGTGGTGGGGCTCAGGTACAGGACTCATAAATTCACTGTTAGATGGATATTTAAGTTTTTCTTTGGGAGACAGAATTCAGCCAGTGCATTGTGGGGTATCTGGCCAATCAGTCCTGATACTAGCCCTTAGGACCTATTTTCCACAAGAAAAGTCTTTCCCTGAAATACAAGTTTTTTCTGTGTACACCTTGCAGCTGAAAACACATTCTCTGTGTGATCTGAGTGGTGTTTTGGAGTGGGGTGGCCTAAGGTTACAAGAAAGGAAGATCAGTAACAAGACATAGCATCCATTACTAGACTAGACAGAAGTGGGAATGCTTCCAGGCACACAGAGTTTGGAGAAACAATTTTATGCTTAAAATATTTAACAGTTTTGTAAGCTGCAAAAACATTCAGATGAAAAGCAAATACTCAATGACAGTACTGGAACACTCATTAGCTGGATATGGGAAGACTAGAGTAAGTCCTGGAAAAAAATCCATTTTATATTTTTGGAAAACAAACTTTCTTCTTCTCCACTCAAGCTAATTCTCTTTCAGAAAAAACTTCTGCCTACTAACTACTTAACCAGCATCAAAAAGTCACTTCTATATACCTGTTGGCATCTCTTAAAATGAACTTCATGGCTTCAGCACATGTTAACCCTGAGTCTCCTGGATTTCTCAAAATCTACACAGATTGCAACCATGTTTGGTTTCCCTGCATCATGAGGTGGGAAAAAGCATGATCTGCCTGGACACGGTGCTCTCCTCAGGAACCACTGCAAGAGGGTGTTTATGTGTAAAGCTAACAGCAGCCCTGAAATGTTTCATGGGATATGGGAAGAATCGCATTCTATCCAAATAAGAAACATCACCAAGATAAAACATCTGTTCCTTTTATGCAGAGCTTTTGTTTTCAGATCCTTGCTATAAAAGCAATATGCAGGTATGTATTAAGAAAATAAACGATGTGTCTTAAAATTAATTTTTGATGTTCCTATGTTCCTTCATGTTGTCTTTACGCTCTAATTTAGTTTTTTGGCTACCTGAATTCAAGCCTAAATTTTAGCCAGTGAATTACACTAGTTTAGGCACTGGTCAGTCACAGCTTTTAAGCATGTGCCTAAGTGAATGCACACACTCCAGTATTACTGACTTCATAAAGTAAAATAATAAATCCTGGGCTGCCTGGGAGCTGTGGGGCTGATATGGTGCAGTACCAGACACTTCTCACTAGCCGGCAAACGTACCTGCTCAGTGCTGGTTGGCATTTATTGTGTGTCACCAAGACTGCCAGTCAGAAAAGAAAAGTTGTGTGGCAGCAGCAGAGGAAGCAAAGTGATCTCCAGACTGCAAGCAAGCAAGCAAGGGGAAAAATGCCAGTGCTTTTGCCTGTGCTCTCAAACTGGGCAAAAGAGGAAGCAGCAGCTGTGCCACCTTCATGCCTCTCACAGCCTGGCAGTTTGTAAATTCGGCAGAGACCCTGGCTTGCAGACAGGTCCTGCCCCACCAGAGATGGCTTGCTGGGGTTGTCTAACAGCAAGTCATGCCAAAGTTCCTGGCTGCTTTAGTGTATCAGGAAAAGTGTTCTGGGAAAACAGGTGCCATGCCATAAGGGTCTAACAAACAGACCCAGCGCTGCCCAGAGCTTTAGCTTCACAGCTTCATCATGTGAAACATGGAAGAAGTTTGGAAATGCTGTTTTCCCAGCCAGCCTGTTTGGCTTGGGCCTTCTCTGAGTGATCTCTTGCCATCTTTCTGGACTGTTCAGCTCCAGTGCAGGCAGGGCCCATTTTGGACTGTTAAGAGTTTCCTTGCCACTGCCCTGTGGCTGGAGCAGAACAAGAGGAAGGATGAGGGAAGCCGCACAACAGCCTCCCAAAATGTCACTTGGAGGAGATGTGACAGCCTTACCCTCCTTTACTTGTCACTTCCTGGGAGTCATTGAGGCAGCAGGTCATCAGCCTCTGGATTGACCTTTGTGCTCATAACCAGCCCTAAAACTCTGCAGAAATATGTTGATGTTGGGTTTTCATTATTTTTCAGCTTTGATCTTCTCGACTACAAAATGCTTCCCCAGTTTCTAGGTAGAGGTAAACAACAGAAAGCTACTGACTGTGCTCTCAGCATGGTGTAAGAACACAAACCATTGTGTTTCTGTAATGCACCTTAATGCTGGTTTTCATGCAACTATTTCTAAATGGAAGCAACTTGTTTGTGTAATAGAATCATAGAATCATTTTTGTTGGAAAAGATCTTTAAGATCATCCAGCCCATCCATTAACCTAACACAGCCAAAGTTCATAACTAAACCAAGTCCCTAAGTAACACATCTATATGCATCTTTTAAATACCTCCAGGGACTGTGACTCAACAACATCCCTGGGCAGACTGTTCCAATGCTTGACAAATGTTTCAGTGAATCAATTTTTCCTATCTAAACCTCCTTTGGCCCAACTTGAAGCTGTTTCCTCTAATTACTGTTCTTAAAGAATCACAGAATCATACAATCACAAAATGAGAGAATGGTTTGGGTTGGAAAGGACCTCAATGGAACCTCAAAGATCCTCTGTTTCCATCTCCCTGCCATGGGCCCCCCTCCACTAGAACAGGTTTCCCAAAGCTCTATCCAACCTGGCCTTGAATGCTTCCAGGGAGAAGGCATCCACAGCTTCTCTGAGAAACCCACACCAGTGCCTCATTGTGCTCATGGTGAAGAATTTTTTCCTGATGCCTAATCTAAATCTACCCTCTTNGGTGCGGAACTTCCTGTGCTCCAACTTGCAGCCATTGACCCTTGTCCTGTCCCCACAGACCACTGAAGAGGGGATGGCCAATTCCCCCTGCATCCCATGCCTAAGATATTTATAAACACTAATTAGGTCCCCCCTAAGTCTTCTTTTCTCCAGGCTGAACAGACCCAGTTCATTCAGCCTTTCCTTGTAGGGAAGATGCTCCAGGCCTTTAATCATCCTATTTGTCCTATCACTACACTTCCTCCCCAGCCCTTCAGGCACTGGAAGGCTGCTGTAAGGTCTCCCTGGAGCCTTTTCTTCTCCAGGCTGAACAAGCCCTTCTCTCTCAGCCAGTGCTGAGAGGTGTTCCAGCCCTCTGATCATCTTCATGGTCCTGAATCTGCATATTCAGGGAAAACACAATCTGTTTTTTTAGGATAACAATTTTTTACATTTTCTTACAGATACTGTTGTAAATAGTATTACTAATTTTACTTTTTAAAAAACAAACTCTTTCTTCTTTAGCAGTGGTTCCTGTCCTTTCTTCTCATTGCCAACAGCCTCTTTTCAGCTGAGTGGGAAATTCACTGTTTTTGCTAAGGAGGCAATGAAAGGGTTAAGTTATTAAAGACATACCCACTTCTGAAAGAGTTTCATTGCTGGATGAGACCCATGGGGTCATCAAATATGCCACTACAATAATAATAATGAGGAATTACCGTTTGATGGGCTGTGATATTTCCCTTTTTTTTAAGTGTTAGCCATTGACAAATCACTCATAATGGAAGTTGTGGTGACAGATTCTGACATTTTATAGGAGATAAGTAGTTTGCACCTGTGGCCATTACCCTACTATGGGAAAAAGGGAATGCCAGGGAGATGTGCCCAATTTTCCTTTAGGGAAAAAAAAACAAAACAGGGAGAAAAAGAAAGGGTTTAGCATCTTTAAACACTTCTAGTGACCAGTAATTATACTCAGCATAAATCCTTTTTAGATACATGTGAGGAGCTGTGTCAGGATATAAAACCTGTCCCAAGGACAACAGTGTAAATCTTAGTATAAGAAGACAGAGCTTATTTTTAAATATTAAAATCCTGTAAGAAAAGACCTGATAGAGCCAAGATGAGCTTTACCCAAAAACTGAAGACCAGATCTGAGTCCACCTTAAAGACAAAGAGACCTGAAGTATACTAATTGCTTAAAGTGAGAACATTTTTAAAAATATTTGAAGTCAAACTGGCTTTTTTAAGAAAGCAGGCTTTCAGTCTTACATAAATAAGTTTGTCAAGATACTTTCTTTCTGGGAAAATCAACTGTAACCCACAGTACTCCAGCTAAATCCAGAAGTGTAGGTTCTGGCCTACCAAGATAAGAAATTTTAGGAATGTGTCAGACAAGTTACTGTGAGTAGGAATGGTGGTAACTGGTGTGCATGGGCCCAATATACTGTTAGAAATCTCTGTATTTTATCTCCTTAATGTGGATTTTGACTTTGCAAATGCATTACTATGTTTTAACCATTATTTTTTAAAAGGAGTGTTAGCTGTGTTTCCCTCCACACTTTCAAATTATATTATTTGCTTGGAAGACTGAATTCTTCATTGCTGAAGGTAACCTGGGGTTTTAGGATCCTAATTGCAAGCATTTGAGTCAGGAAAGCTGGTCTTAGAAAAGGAATCAACCTTGCAGCCTCATGTGGAGAGAGCTGAGGCAGAACATTAATTTCTCTGTGCTCTACTCATTACTTAGCATTGCTTCTTCCTCAGCTCGCTGGGAATTAAGACAAAGGGTTGCCAGTTCATGTGAGCTAGGGATTTCAATTTTAATGTTGTACAGAGAAAAGAGGAATTAATCCAGGACACAACTAATGAAGAGCATATGGAAGCAAGATGGGCTTGACGCCACGGCAGCACCGCAGCTGCTCTCCTGTTTGCAGAATGGGCTGTGGCACTGCAAGATATGCAGGCTGAGCAGAGAGACTGGGAATCACATTTAAGAGGAAGAAAACACAAGCAGCCACTTTTTGCCAGCAGAGAAGGGAGTGAGAAGATGTAAGGAACTGTGCAGGCACCAGGGTCAATGGAGAAGGAGGGAGGAGGCGCCCCAGGTGCGGGAGATGAAAGAGTCCCCTGCAGCCCATGATGGAGCTGGTGGCCCTGCTGCAGACCATCAAAGATGACGGGGAGCAGAGATCCCTCCTGCAGCCCACAGAGGACCCCATGCTGGATCGGGTGGAGACATACAGCAGACACTGTGACCCGCATTGGAGCAAGCTCCTGGCAAGACCTGCAGCCTGTTGAAAGAGAGAGACAGACAAGACAGACAGAGGCCAACACTTGAGCAGGTTTGCTGGGGGGGAGGGGACATATGTGACTCCAGGGGGAGACCAGGCTGGAACAGTCTGGGTCTAGAGAGACTGCACCTCATGGAAGTGACCCACGCTGGGGCAGTTGGTGCAGAGCTGAAGCCCTGTGGGAAAGGACNGGTGGGGAGAGGTGCTTTGAGATCTGGCCGCACTTCTCGTTATGCAACTCTGGTTTCACTCTGTGTGTAATGTAACAAATTAGAAGGGTTTTTTTATTCCACCTTGAGTCTGTTTTGCCCGTGACACTGATTGCAGAATGATCTCTCCCTGCCCTTATCTCGACTCCTAAGCCTTTCAGTATCTATTTTCTCCCCTGTCCAGCTGAAAAAGGGAGTGATAGGGTGGCCTCCAGCCAGGGTGAAACCACCACAGCATCTTACTAGGATTTTTTCATGCCAGTTTAAGTGTGGGAAATACTGATATAAATGACTCATCCTTGCCTATATGATGATTAGTAGGAAGATTTTTGGATACCGAAGAGGACAGTCATCTTACTGGAAAGTATCTACTGCTCTCTTACATGCTTTGTTCACCTTTTTTTGCTTTGCATTAAATTTCTAACATCTAAGTAAATTTCTGACACATTCTTTTAAGATTTATTCATTATGTATTTCACCCTCATTTATGGGTCTCCTCTCTGGTCACTCCCTGGAAGGACACAGCATTCCTCAACAACTGGGAGGGGGGAAATAGTTTAGGGCTACCCCTGTCAAGGGGCAGGCTGCGTTGGAAGGGGTGAGGACTGGTAGCATGCAGCAGTCCATGGGTGCAGCCTCCCCACGAGCTGTTCCTGATCCCCTCTCCAGCCCACACCCCTCAGTCCTGGTGTTTGGCTCACTGCTCCACGACTGCAACTTCCCTACGGCTGCTCTGAAGGAGTCCACAGCTGTCCCTCCTGGCAACAAAGACTAATCCTGGATGGTTATTTGTAGAGTTATCTCTGTTTTGCTTTGGAGGTTTTAAAATCTGTTTTGTGTTTGCTTTCCCCCCCAAGTTAAAATTGAAGTAAAGCCAGAGCTGACAGAACAGGCCAAATGAATGGAAGAATTAGTTTGGATAGCTGCAGTTCACTGTGACTTATCAATATTTTTTCTCTACATTGTTCTCTACAATATTTTTTCTACAGCACTCTGCAGTGCTGCTGTAGCTATAGTCTAGCAGGCTTCATGTGGGATACAAGGTGTTAGGCCCCAATCCCATCAATCCACTCCAGACAGACTCTGCAGAGTCGGTTTCTGCGGTCTCCTACCAAGTGGAGCACAGCACCTGTAAACTAGCCAAGAGAACAGTCACAACTGTGACTGAGACATGTGCTGCACACCTCAGGTGCACGAGACTTACAAGAAAATTTATGAAACTTTTTGGCCTGCAAGCGACCAACAAGCCCTTTGGATACTGAAGAGGTCAGCGACGATTTTGTTTCATTCATGTTACATTTTTAACCAGTATTTGAGATTCCACATTCCCTATTTTACTCATTTCCAATTGAAAAGGATGTTTTTAAAACCGTATTTTTCTGTATTTGCTTAACTTCTGGAAAAAATATTAACTGGAAGAAATACCAGAGGGTTTCAGCTAGCCAGAGTGGAATATACAGCTGATCTGATAACACAGTGGTGATAAAAATATGGATTGCTCCATAATATTACAATGGCAAGGAGAAGAGAGGATATTTGGACTCCTCATTTTTCTTCTTTTACCTTAAAAACATTTTACCTTTCTTTAAAAAATAAGAGTAAACCAAAGACACATTGGCTTGGTGTATTCTTTTTCATTTCTTCACTGACTCTGTCTGTTCCAGGATCTTCATCTTTAAATGGGTCTTACAGATACTGTTTCTGTACAAATTATTTCTGTTACCTCACGGTTGACCAAAAAGTAATTGAAATCAAATGCTAGTTTATCAGCTTCTGAAGTTGTCTTCTTTCTATCAAGAATAGGTTTTTTTTCCTTTCAAATCCCTTCTGTGAGCCCAGTAGCAGTTTATTGATAAGCAGCATGCTCCTAAAGAGCTGAAACACTGTCTTGCCAAAATACATGTACATTCACCAACAATTCTTGTCTGTAATCTCACTTTGCCCTCTAGTGCCCATTCTGGGTTTTTAGTCCTGCACTGCAATACTCTTGTCGACTGAAATATGTTAATGCATATTTTTATTTGGCTATGAGGTTTTTAAGGATAGTTATGAACTAAAAGGAAGGCTTAATGGTATGAGAGTTCCTGGACAATGAATGGGCTATGAATGAACATATTCTCACCGCAGGCAATAAGAATGGGTCCCTCAGGACAGAGCAGCTGAAAAAAATTTCACGCCATTCCCAAGTTTCAGCAGCAATGAGGCCATCTCAATAGCAGTTACTGTATTACAGAAGGATATCAGAACCAAAAAGTAGTAGGCTGAATGCTCTTTTATTGTACAGGCTTGAAGAAACACAAAAAATCCCAAACAACCCACAGAAATAAGATTTGAAACAGTCCCACAGTGGGGCCATTTCAAGTGCTGTTAGTTGCAACTCCCGAGAAACACAAATTTTGCTGTGACGTTTGTGGCAGGGTGTCTGTCACCAGTCTGAAAAATGCCTCTGATGATACTTTATTTCTTTGGTCTTTTCTGCTGTTCTGGATTGCGGTGCAGTTGTTAACTGGTTTTATTTCTGGTATTTCAGCTTCAGAACTCATGTCTCTTGTCAGTTTTTTAGCTTGCATCCGTGTCTGGTACAACCTACAAGAGAGACCCGTGTCATAGATATGGTACCAGACATCTGGCATACCAATGATAGCTGTGGTTATCCTGCATTAATATTTTGTTTATCACCCTTTTATTATCACCCCATTGAAAGTTACTCTTCCAAATGGCTGGAGATCAAGGAATGCTTAACACTGGTGTGTTAAACCAAAGTTATGCTTAAACCAGCGCCTGGCAGTTTCAGCCCTCTGCGGCTAACATCACGCTCTCTTGGAAGGCACAGCCAAACACTCTCTCCTTCTTCCTTTACACCAGACTCAGGAGCCTGTGCTGAATGCACACCAACCTTGGCCACAGGAAATAGCTTCTTTTTTTTTTTTAAAGTTGGGGATTTTACCAAATTTGTACCGATATTCAGTAGGTAACAGCCTGTATAAAACTCTGTTTTCCCCTTTACTAAGATACAAAAAATGACTAAGGAAAACACAACCACTTGAAATGGAGTTACCCAGGGACAATTTCCCAAAGGTAAAATCCAGGCTTGACCTCATAGAAATTAGTGGATTTTTGCCCAGTTTGTTGCAAGTCTCTTAAAAGAATTTTATTATATTGCGTTTATTACTCAAGGCTATGTGGTTTGGAGGGGAAATTCCTTGGAATATCAAGGGCTATAGGTTTCCATGGGTCAATTTGTGAGCAAAAGGAAAGAGGCAGAAAATTTCATGCAGCAATAAAACACAGCACTGAATGGTGATGTTAGAGATTGCAGTAGCCAGTATGAATACATCCGCGAGCAAGTCAGATGTACCACAGGCAGATGTGGCTTTAGGGTACTTCTGCATAAAGAAGTTATTTCAAATAAGTTTTAGAAAGAAATGAAAGTTGAAATGGAAACACAGCAGGAAGGGAAATAAAAAAGCCTTTCCCCCAGAAAGACAGAGGAGGCAAAGTCACTTCAAAGTAAGAATGTCCAACTGAGAAGTTGTTGCAGAAGCCATAGCTATTGCAAACAATACCCTGTGTAGACAAATCCTTCCAGGGTAATTTACCTCTTTGAACAAAGTAATCATTAGAATGATTCAAATGTAAAGGGAAAAAACCCCACAAACAATCCAACTAATCCAAAAACATTCTTGGAAAAGAGCATACAAATTTTGAAAGAATGATGAATGGTCTCAACCGAAGCCAGGACCACTTAAATGAAAAACATACTGCTTTATTTTTGATTGCAGTCTCAATCAGTACAAATCTAGCAATTCCTGTAAAGTGAAGATGTCTAGTCCATTCACAAATATATGATTCTGTATATGTAGGTGAAGGAGAGAGGGAAAGTAGCAGCATATTTTCTAAGCAGAAAACTCCATAGGATGATCCTATTTATCGTAAGATTACAATGCCTTCCTATGGAGTAACTGTCACTGAAAAGTCACATAGGTTAACTTATAGCTAGTGTAGGCACCTTGTTTTCCAAGGGGAAAATGTACTTATATTCAATAATGCATTACATTTGCAATAAACAAATAAATTTCATTAACATAATTATTTAACTACAGTCAGAATGAACTAAAAGCACTGACACAAGATATAGATCATAGAACAAACAGCAAATATAAATACTTGTCATGCTAAGTTATGCTAGGTCAAAATCTTTGTACCTTCCTTATGACTTTATCAATAAATTGAAGACATCTTCTCATTTCTGCACGGCTGATCTCCCAGGAGCACATGTTGTGTTGCTGGTCTTTAAGGAAACAGTCTATTTTTTTGAAGTATTTTTTCAGTTTCAGTCTGTTGACTTCTTTGCTCCGAAAGTAGTGGATCTGCTTCGTGATTGCACATGCTTCCAATTGCTCAATTTGCTGATAAAGTACATTTTGGAATTGTTCTAAAGCTGTCCCATCCCAAGCAGCTAAAGTCAGATTTTTGCTAAAGATATAGAAGATATGTTGCAAGATCTCTTCAATGGCCACTGTGGCAGTCTCTTTCTGTCTGGGCTTTAGAACCTGCTCAGGAAATCTGAATGAGACTTTCTCTCTTAGACACTGTTGAGGAAACTTTTCGCCCATTTTGTCCAAAAGCTGCAGGCTGTTCTCAATTGCTTTTCTTTGCTGTAAAGGAAGGTGATTACACTGAAGACTGGAGATGGTGGTAGTGCACAACATTATGAGGCCAATTTGTATCAAGCCAAAAGTATTCATTAGAAAGATAAGCTCTTATGTTCCTCCTTTCCTGTGAATAATATCTGAGAGACAGGCTGCTTTGAGGGTCATTTGTAGGCTCCTGTTTCTTCAAAATCTTGAAATTTAATTATTCTGTAGGAGTTTTCTTTCATCATTTTTTGGTTTTTAAGGTTTTCCCCCTTGTGTATGCTTTTGACACTTACCACTTTCATTTTCTGCTTTATGACTTCATTGTCTCTTTTTTTTTTTTGGCCACTTTTTTTTCCAGCTAGATATTAGAATGTTTATATATACATATAAAATATATAATATATCTGTATCTTAGATTGTCTCTTCCAAGTCCCTCAAAAATCTACAGGAAGTATAATGGNCAGGAAGTATAATGGGAATTTGAAAGAAACAGTTCCAGAAATATCCTTATCTCTTATTATTTTAGCAGTGAAAGAACATGCTGAAATAACACTATCAGTGCAGGGTCAGGGACCTGCAGAATACTAGTGCCATCCCACCCCACCCTGACTCTCAGAATTATGTATACTTCCGAAATTCAGTTCAGCTTTCTCCACCTAGTTCACTCATCCTTTCTCCTCACCTTTATTTCTCTTAACCATTTAGACTCAAAGGAGAGATGTCATATTATTAATATATATATACATATACACACATATGCCTATCTGTATTTTAATTCATATGCACTGCTAATTAAATGAAACCTTGATCTTGTTTAGAGACTGTTAAGTCCCATGCAAATACAAATACTCACATGGGAGCAAGCTAGATACTTGGACAAACTACTCTCCCTCTTCCCCATCCCATATGCATAACTGAACAATGATTAGCATCCAAGCCAGTAGTGCACAGATCTGAATTTCTATTTCTATGTTAAACAGAAAGAGAATGAATGCAGAAGAAAAAAAGAAATACTTTTAAAATTCAGTAATTTGCTTTCTGTAACATGTAATAGAGCTGGTTATGGCTATCACAGTACACTGGGAAATCTGGCTCTTGTCTTTGATTTCATTTTGATGAAAACTGGTCTTAAAACATCATTTTGCTGTCTCTCCAGCCTTCTGTGCAAACATATGTCATTGGAAAGGCAATCCTCTGCAGGTGATTATCTCCTGAAGAAGAGGACAGATAAACTGTATTTTTCAGTCTGAGACCTGGGCCTCTGTTTAGTAGTGTGTTGTTGCACCCATTGCTACATGCTTGACTTCATTCCCAGTCTGTTAGTCACTCCGAGCAGGTTTATGAAAATATTTTAGGGCTTCCTTTTTGGAAGGTATTTACGTACACAGGTATTTAGGAGGCTTTAAAAAGTCATAAATTAAGCTGAACATAATTACTCACATGAGCAGATTCTTGGATGCTCTGATGCCGCTTAAGCAACCTGGATTGGATGTAATGCCAGCCTGAGAAAAAAAATCACTTATGCATTAAATAACTGATTTTTTAAAAAATGAAATAATATAAATCATTTAGTATTAAATAAAAAGAATAAGAACAATCACAGTGTGATATAAAATATGTAAGATGGCACCAAATATTATCACCCAGTGATTATGTTTATTTCTTTGGAAGAAGATGAATGTTTCTGTGTCCATCCTCTGGGCAAAGTGGTGCCTTTGGTCACCAAAACCTATGTGTTTGCTTTCACTTGGCAGACTTACAACCAGTTAAACATCTGCCATCCACTCCCTGTTAGCACTTCAGTCCTTCTGCACAGCAGACAAGGACAGGTCTGGAAAAGCTGAGTTATCCACAAAATCCAGAGACCTGTGTGTGTGTGCTCATCTGAGACTGGGCCTCACAACAGCTGTAGAAATCCAGGTTCCATCAAACCCACTTCGGGGATACCTGCTGTTGCAGTTTTGCGTAGCTGGGTGCTGGGAGAGACCCAGGGCTGCAGAGAACGGCTGCTCTGAGAAGCTGCTAGACGCCCTCTGAAAGCCCCTAAGAGTAAACATTGGTCACTTCAAGGCCAGAGTCGTTGCTGACCAAGCCCGAGCCAATCGGTGATGGTCACAGTGCCTCTGGGAATCACATTTAGGAGAAAAGAAAACCCCACAGGCAGCTGCATTTTGCCACCAGAGAAGGGAGTGAAAAGCTTTAATGAGCTGTGCAGACACCAAGGCCAGGGAAGGGAGAGAGGAGGTGCCCCAGATGCCGCAGAGAAAGATGCCCCTGCAGCCTGTGGAGAAGCCCATGGTGGAGCAGGTGACCCCCACAGCCCATGGAAAAGGCCAAGTCCCCACCTGCAGCCCATGGAGAGGCTCCATGCTGGATGAAACAGGTGGAAACATAGAGGAGATGCTGTGACCCACGTTGGAGCAAGCCCCTGCCAGCACTTGCAGCCCATGGAGAGAGACAGAGACACAGAGATGAGCAAGGGAGAGATTTGTGCTGGAACAGGTTTGCTGGGGGGAGGCTTGTGACCCTATGGAGGACTAGGACTGAGAGACACTGTGAGTTATGACTGCCCACCATAGCAGTGACCCACACAGGGGCAGCTGGTGAAGAGCT